>PVKH010030133.1:0-12540 GCA_004027955.1 Chaetophractus vellerosus | reverse complement strand
CTTTCCTGGGGTGGTACATCCCTGGAGCCCCCTTTGTCTGTAGTCACAGGCCCAGAGGCCCAAGAATTCTTTAGTGTGGGGAGGGGTGCCAGCAGCAGCAGCTGCAGATGGTTCTGTCGTGGTGATTTCCCTCTTTTGTCCCTCTCTTCTCTTCACCTGCCGTACTAAATCCTAGAAGATGATTTTCAGGGCTGCTTCAGCCTGTCTTCTAGTTATTTTTCTGGAGAAGAGATTTCCTGTGTCTTACTAGTCCTCCATCATCCCAAAAGTCCTCTCCCAATGTCGTCTTTTTTTTTTTTTGTTACATATCCCCCCCTTTCTGCTTGCTCTTGCTGTGTTCATTTTTGTGTTCTTCTGTGTCTGCTCTGTTTCCCCCTATTGCGGCGACGCGCCAAGTCAGCTCTGCACAGGCGGCTCTGCTCTGTTTGCAGGCGGCTTTTTGCTTCTGTTCATGGGCGGCTTGCCCTGCCCATGGTGGCTTGCCGTTCTCAAGGTGGTCTGCCTGCCAGGAGAGGTTCCCGGGAACCAAACCCGGGGCCTCCCATGTGGTGAACCGGCGCCCTATCCACTGGGCTAGGGCCGGCCCCCCCCCCCCCAATGTCTTCTTAATATCCTTAATCTCTTTAGTCATCTCATTGACTTTATTAAGGACATTTGTTTGAACAACTATGATTGGTTGTCTCAACTCCTTTATGTCATCTGGAGACTTATCTTGTTCATTCCTTCAGTTGTCCTGCCCCTGCTGCATTATCAACCACCACATCCACATACTTGGCAGCTCCTGGCCTTTGACCCCTGGTGTCCCTCCGGTCATTCCTGCCGTTGTGCTTCTCTTCAGGCCAGAACTTCTCCAGCTAGTTGCCAAGCTTCCTTCTCACCTCCCTTTCACATTTCGGGCACAACCCATCTGCACTCTGTCTCCACCCCTCACCAAAATCTGTTACATTCTCCAGATAACCTCCGTTCCATCAGATACTGAGTCTTCTGTTGGCTTCCTTTGTCACACACATTCATGGCTTTTCTCTTCTCCTCAGTCTCCTGACCTTTCAACGTTTTAGGGCCACACGAGGGCCCATTTCTCTTCTTCCCAAGCTCCACGATGGCAGTGGCGTTGCCTTGTTCACGTGTATGCATTCCAGTGCCTGGAGCACGACTCCTCTTAGCCACTCAGTTTTGTATGTTGGAAGAATCAAGTAAATATGTAAAATCGTACCAAGCAAAGCAGTAAGAGTCTGTTCTTTGAAGAATATATTTGAAATTAAGTTATTTTTACCACTGATTCAATTTAGGCTAGTGGATTTAAATAAAATTTACTTATTTCATTAAAATCAGTTTGTCATATACCAGGTTCTCCTATAATGTGGTCCAGTCCTAGAATTAATAAAGCTGAAAGTAAACTATTATTTCACCATTAAAGAAATTGATTCCAGGTCATAACTAGGTAACTGCAGATCAAGATTAGACTCTGATTTTTAAACTCTAATTTTTCTGCCTCTCTCGGTCACCATCATATCCCCAGTACTTTCCAAGGTGTGTGGTGCCAGAGCAGTGGACTGTGTATCTGTGCGGATGAGTAGAGTTGAACTTGATCAAGAACAGTTTTACCCTGTCGATGAAGCATGTGGGGGTGATAGCACTTCACTGTCGAAACTGAATGTAATGAAGGAGATTAGCCCATTTTTAGATATGAGCCAATTGAAGAGATTATTGTTTTTTAAAAATAGTGTTTTGAAGACTTTCATTCATCCAGCTCCTATTCGCTCCTACACACAAGCGTTAGACATGGGAGCAGCAGTGAACAAGCTAGGCACAACCCCTGCCCTTGCAAAGCTCGGCTGAGCTGGGCCACTGCCATTCGGCAGCTGCACAGGTCATTAGTGGTGGCTGTGACGACTGCTGCGGATGAGAGGAGGGACCGCTGTCAGGCCAGGACCGCACAGCTGGAGTGTGACTTGGTAAATGCAAGCCCTTAACAGCTAGTAAACCCGAGGAGGGGGAGCCTGGAGCACAAGACACTGGGCAGTGAGGGAGAAAGGGCCTTTGACCAGGGGTCAAAGGGCACCACCATTGAGAGCATCTTGCCACCACTGCTTACCAAGCTCGCTCAGGTCACGATATCTTTGTCCATTTCCTAATATCAGAGAACTCGAGTGTCTAGTCCTCAAGGAAGTTGTTTCTCCTGCAAATAAGTTGACATTCTGGCCATGGATCAGTCTCGTAAATGCATGCTTGAGTCCTGCATCCTCAAGATCACATCATTCATTTGAAATGGGGCCGGGTCCCCGCCCTGTGCCTCGCAGGTGGGAGTTGATCCAGGAAGGGGCTGGAGACCACCTCCGAAGCTGCCAGGCCCCCACTTCCCAGAGCCCCTCCTGTCCGGTGTCTCCCCGGTGGTGGCAGTCACCTGCCTTTGTTCCTTTTTATGAAAGGTTGGCTTGCTGCCGCAGGAAAGGGAAATGAAAATGGTTCAGGGCAACTGGCCAGGTAAAAATGACTGTGAATAAATACTGGAAGGGCTCAGCCTCATACTTGATTTTACTGCCTCTTCCTTCCTAATTAATAGCAAAGCTGGTGTCCTTTCTTGTCATTTTTTTTCTCCAGAAATATGGGTTGTGTCACTTCAGATATGACTTTAACCAACAGCTGGATGCTATTACCTGTTGGGTGCTAAGCATGTTAGCATCAGAACGATCGATGCCACACCTCCTAGAAATAGTTTATGTCCTCATAAAGTGACCCTTAGACATAACTTCTCTCACCTTCTCTAGTAGTTTGGTTTCTAAACTAACTTAAGTGTGTTAAGTTACATCCTTTAATCATTTAAATTCAGCCACAGAGCTTATTGAAGTAAGCCCTTTTAAGTAGTTCTGCAGTTTGTCTTTTGTGTGGGCTTTCATTTAGGCGCTGTCCTTATTTATAGTGGAATCAGTCAGATAGCAGAACTTCCAGCTGAACCAGTCTGATTACCTCTGCCCTGGGGGCCTCCCTCAGGTCCTAGTGCATAGAGTAGGGGTCTCTGGATGCCTGAACGTCAGTCACCACTGTGCTTCCCCTGGCACAGAAAAGGACAGGCTGCATGGAGTAGTCACAGTCTAAATCCTTGCCAATAGCTTTCAGAACTCTCTAGGCTCCTGGATCTGAAATTATCCCAGGTGATTACGAATAAAATAAAGGGGGGAATGGGCAAAAACAGGGGAATGTGTGGGAGGTGTGAGCTGCTGCCCGTGGAGGTCTGTATTTTCCTTCCGACCTTCTGGATCTTCAGATCTGTATCTGCTGTTTCCTGTGCAAGGTGCTGATCTGTGCCTTCTAACCCAGAAGCTTCTGAGTAGGTGAGTCCCTACTGGAAGTGAGAGGCAGAGTGCTGGCATGTGCAGGGCATGGCAGGTCAGTAGCTCCAGTTTCCTCCCAACAATACTGTAGGATAGGTGTAGCCCTCATTTTACATATGCAGAAACTCAGAAAAGGTGATTCATTCAAAGAGCCTTTGAGTGCCAGGGAGGTAGCCGTGAGCAGGACAGCTGAAGTTTCTGTCTTCATGGAGCTTACCTTCTAGAGTATATATAAGGAGCAGACAGTGCGCACATAAACAGACAAGATAATTACAGGTGTGTGCCAGGGAGGAAGTGGCTTGGGTGGCATGAGTGCTAGTCACCAGGGAGGTGCACATGAGCTGAGGCGTGAGCCAGCCACACGGAGCGTAAGAGCAGGCTAGGCACCTGTGACGGGGTCGCCCCGAGCAAATAAGCGGGGAGTTTACCTGAGTATGTCTGCTCCAAAGCTCCCCTGTACACCTCGGTGCCACTCTGGAACCATCTCCACAGCACAGCCACGTGACAAAGTGCCTGCTTGAAGACCATGTAGTGCTTGCTTTTCAGGCCCTATAAACACGAATTTGTTTTTGTGAGCAGATTTTGCCTGTGGACATGGAGAAAACTATGCATGTATGTCTTCTCCTTTCAGCTGACACGGAAGATGTGTGCATCGTAGAGAGACTGTTCTCCAGCAGCTTGGTGGCCATCGTGAGCCTCAAAGCTCCTCGAAAGCTCAAGGTTTGCCACTTTAAAAAGGGGACCGAGATCTGCAACTACAGCTACTCCAACACCATATTGGCCGTCAAGCTCAACAGGCAGGTGTGTGACAGTCCTGTGGGAATACCACGCCCAGCGCCTCTAGGATGGAGCTCATGGCCCCCAGCCTGCCAGTCAGGTCTCTCTGCCCTCTGGCCTGTCCACCCAACTCCCTCCATCCATCCCCTGGCCGAGGACAGGTTCTTTGCTCCAACCACACTGTGTTTTCTTGTCTCAGCAGTTTTGTTCAAACCCTTCTATTCATGACGGGGGCCCTTCTTCTCTGCCAGACTTAAATGTTACTTATCCTTCAAGACATGAACCTGACAGTTGCTCTGTATGTCCACATACTCGTCCATGGAGTTGCCAGCATAGTTTATCCATCACCTTTCTCTGCATTTATAAATGTTACATTAAAAATCCCTTCCCTTTTTAAACTGTTCATTTAACTTTTCATTTAGGATGAGGGACCACTACTTTTTGTAGTAGGTGTGGTGAGCAGCCCTGAATGGATTTCACGAGGACGGCTCTTGGCTTTTACTTCCTCACTATAACAGCACTGTCCGGGAGATCCTTCAGCATTTTTTGTTTACAACAAAGTGTTCTCTGCAGGGAAGGCTCATGAAGCAGCCAGATAAAGAACATGGAGCACTAGACCTAGTGGTCTCTGGGCTGTGATGGCTGCTTGGTAAAGCAGCTGTGGCAGAAGCCCTCCCAGGAGATTGAAAACAGTCATTTTCTGTTAACTGTAAACTTGTTAAAATGGAAATAACAACCCATCACATCTTAAACATTTTAATTTACAACATGCAAATGTGCGTGCATGTACCGGTTCATGTAGCCTCGTGCTTTCTAGGTGGTCTCTCTTGCTAAGTCACCCTCTAAGAAACCGTCACCTGTGAGTCTACATTTGTTTTCTTCCACATGGAGAAAGGACTTAAAGACAGTTGCAAAGTGATCTTGAGTGCAGAACCCTTCTAAATTTAGGAATTTATATATAAATATATATGTATATAAGCAAATATATTTTAAATCCCTAGGCTTTTACTTTTCTCTTACCCATGCCTCATTCAGCAGCAATTTTTCTCAACAACTTGCCTTACCTAATCTCTCCAAAGCGCTCAACCTGGTTTTTGTGGGGTGGGGAGGGCAAGGTGAGAGGAAAACCAAACCAACCAAAAAGTAAGTAAACAAAACACATTCTCTTAGCGATATTTTATCAGTTTATGTCATATTTCATCAAATAGCATAATTAGAATTACTAGTACAACTGGCATAAATAGTGTGGGAGTCAACTGGCTTTGGAGACCACCGCGTTGGTAGACAGAGCCCAGTGAGAGAGGCGAGCTGCTGGCCAGCGGAAGCATCGTCTGTGCCTCGGGGGTCTGTGCAGCCTGGCTTTCTAGAAGGAATGGAGAGCATCTTAGTCCAGGTGGCGGTCCCTGGAAGATAGCTTGAGGTGCCTCATGTGTGGAACGTTCCTTTATGTTTGACTCCCTTCCTTTCTCCCCTCTTTTCTAGAGGTTAATCGTGTGCCTGGAAGAGTCTCTGTATATCCACAACATCCGGGACATGAAGGTTCTTCATACCATCAGGGAGACGCCCCCAAACCCTGCAGGTAAGTTCACTGGGAGAAGAGGACCCTGTGTTTCTGATTGTGCCAAGAGGTGAGAGATTTCTTCTCTCCTTCTAGCTTCCTGGGATCCAGTCACATTAAAAACCTACTGATTGTAGGCTGACACTTGTGACCATCCGAAATCTTTGATTTGGTCATCTTCCCATTTTGAGGTCACTGATAAATTTACACGAAAGGCCTTTGATCTGTTTGTAATACTGCTGTCACCTCAGGTGGTGGTTTGGGTGCTGAACTTGGGGAAAAAAAGCACAACCAAGTTGTGGCGAGCTATTTTTGATTTCTGTGACCTTCATTAAATCGGTGCTAAATCATGTCTGACGACCTAAAAGGAACTCCACGGCCTGAGCTGCCTCTCATGGCCCCGCGTGTCTTCACAGGCTTGTGTGCGCTGTCAATCAGCAACGACAACTGTTACTTGGCTTACCCCGGGAGCGCGACCATCGGGGAGGTGCAGGTCTTCGACACCATGAATTTGGTGAGGCTTTTTGTGCTGGGGTAGCTTTGAGAGATTTGTCTTTTCTTCTCAAACTAGCACTAGGCACTGTAACGCACTTCTTAAATGGCAGTGCAGGACTGGTTAAAAGCGTTGAGGTCATAGCAGTGGGAGTGTTTGAAGGAAGGTAGAAAGCTGATGGTCAGATTACTTGGCTTTCTTTAAGGTTTTGAGCAGCATTTCTTTGGACCCCTACCCCCATGGAATAAAGTGGATTTAGTATATGAACCGAGATGTGTTTTAGTAACAGCTAGTTGGCATTTTCAGCCTAATGAGTAAATGGTAGCAGAGGTGCATGATCTCTTGCTGCCTGGCAATGACATTTCATTGATTTATCCTTTTCAGAGAGCTGCGAACATGATCCCAGCTCATGACAGCCCTTTGGCAGCATTGGCTTTCGATGCAAGTGGTTCCAAACTTGCCACTGCTTCAGAGAAGGTAAGGCCCAGTGGAAAACTAGTTCAAAGGGCTCAACAGATCTTTTTGCTCCTTTCACACAGCCAAGTTGTCAAACAAGTTTCTGTAGCAACCAAATGACAGGAGCAAAGTTAAAAATCCATTTATTAGGCTGTCAGAATGTGCTGCTCTGGAATGAGGTAAAACACACACACTTTGTGCCTTTTTCTGACAATTAAGGCAATACCTGTTTGTCGTTGAAACTACAGACAGCATGAAGGAGGTGAAAATGACATTCTGTATCACACCACTCGCCCAGTATTTTTTTCAATTATGAAACCTAACACATTTATGGTAGAGAACTTAGGAAATAATGAAAAGTATGATAAAGCAAACACGTAATTAATTCTACTATCCAGAGCTGATCTAAATACATTTCAATGTATTTCTCTTCATTTGTTTCATACTCATTTAACAAAATTCAGATCATGCCATATGTATAATTTGCCATCCTTTTTTTGTTCTACTTATGTTGTGTTTCCCTAAGTTAAAAAACACTTTTTAATGGTGTATAATATATGATTGTTAATTACTTAAACATTGTCTTTGGGACATTTATATGGTTAGCATTTTGCTGTCGTAAGTAATCATGTGTTTTTAAGTCATATATAAATCTTTTGTGTGCATCTCTGATTATTATCTTAAGAGATTCCAGTAAGAAGAATTTCTGGGTTAAAATGATATGGCCTTTTTAAACCCCTTTATGCGTGGGACAAAGATGCTTTGGTGGTCCCTCCAACATGGGCCCCTTCTCCCTTAGCCTCCCTGGAGCGGAGTGGCTTCATGCTTCCTCGCTGTTGTGGCCACACCTCTTTCCTTTGTGGTGTCCTGTTTTCCTTAAAGATTCAGTTCTCTTGGAGAGCTACTTGTTCTTCTGTCCCAGTTCCTTTCTTCTGAGCACCAGCCATACTCTTTGATTTCCCACTGACTGATTTTATTTAGATGCCATCTCCCTGGATAATCTCCCGCCCCAAGTCACTCTTCCCTTTGCAGCAGCCAGCCAAACCAGGCATGGGGAAAATCAGCTCCCTTCCCTTTCCTCCAGAGTCGCTGTAGCATGACTCACACCCAGGTTCCCGTTTATGGGGCACTTACTGTGTCGCAAGCTGTGCTAGATCTTGCATGTTCATTATCTCATCTCATCCTCTCAGCTACTCTATAAGGTAAACATTACTTCATTTCATACTAGGGCTCAGAGAGGGTCAGTAAGCTGCCCAGGGTCACGCAGCTGGACAGCAGCAGCAGGCTTGGACTCCAGTCCTGACTTGTAAACACTGCAGGATGACCGCACCACCACGCTGTCCTTTCCTCATCCCTGGGAGGGTCGAAATGGCCACGAAATCCTGTCACAAAATCTATTGTGAATCAGTCTTTACTTACTATCTTATTTTTAATTAGGTCTTAGAAAGGCTGAGGCACTTTATGGAATTTCAAGTCCAATAAAAGCAATGTTTTTTTCCGGACTACCGTGAGCAAACACTTGGTTTGCTTGTAAACAGAATCCACGCAGTTGTGGAATTTGACCCTCAGCGGCCTTCCCAGGTGTGCTGTGTGCAGGTGCTCAGTCCTCGCCGTCTAGGACCTGCAGTCACCCTGGGATGGAGAGCTGTTGCTTCAGCAGTGACACAGCAGGGATGTCATGACAGTTCTTTATAGACCGGAAAGGTTAGCTGTGAAGAACAAAACTTTTGCTTTGGTTATTTTTGTGTATGTGCATAAAATATTTTATGCCCCTAATTCTTAAGTACACCATACTGTAGTTAGTGTTCCTTTCACCATCCTTCACTATTTTCTCAGCACATTTCATCTACAGCCTGATTTCTGGTGGTTGTGCAGTAGATCCCATTGTGTGGATTTACCCTAATTTAAACAATTCCTTGGTAATTTTCATTTAAAGTGTTTGTAGTTTTTCATGATTTATAAACATGTCAGTTATTCTTAAAGTTAGATATTTGTGTAGACTTTTGTATATATTTCTAGAAACTGAATTCAGTTTCCTGTTTTTTCAATGGCCGGTAGTTTATAGTCTTTATATAGCTTTCTGATTTATTCTTTTTATGGTTTGTCTTTTTGTTATGCTAAAAATCATTCTAGTCCCTGAAAAAATAAAATTCTACTTTTTAATTTAATTCTTCAGATTTATTCATTTATTTTTGTATTTAACAGTTTGAACCTGCTATCACTCTACTTCTTTATGTATATTTTCATATTACAGCTCAATAATGTTCTTTTAATATTCAGGAATCAAGAGCCCTGTTCATTTTTTTTTTTTTTTATTCATCCCCCCCTTTTTTGCTTGTTCTTGCTGTGTTCAGTTTTCTCTGCGTTCCTCTGTGTCTGCTTGTCTCCCCCTACTGGGGCGACCTGCCGAGTCAACTCACTGGCGCGGTGGCCCGCCTGCTCGTGGGGGCTCGTCCTTGCTCATGGGGGCTTGCCTTCTTGCCCGCAGGGGCTTGCCTTTTTGCCCGCGGTGGCTTGCCCTGCCCACGATGGCTTGCCTTCTCAAGGCAGTCCGCCCGCCCAAGGAGGCCCGGGGACCAAACCCGGGGCCTCCCATGTGGTAAACCGGTGCCCTACCAACTGGGCTATACAGCCGGCCCTCTATTCATTTTTATTTTCTTGCCTGTTCTTGTACTTGTTCTCCCAGATGTTCAAGTCCTATCTACCCGCCCACAGATTCCCTGTGGGATAGGAGAGGGACTAGTAGGGAAATTGACATCTTCCAAAGGTTTGGTTCTGAAGCAGGGACAGTGCTGTAGCTCACTATTTACTCATATTTTCTTTTGTCTTGGTAAAAATCTTCTTAATATAGGTCTTACTGATTTGTAAGTTTGGATTAATTCCTTTTTAGGCAATTAAGAACACTTCCCGGGTGATCATTTCTCTTGATCAATAACTCCATTTAAAGTGGCAGGAAAGAACCTCGGCAGGCTCTTCCATTTCAGCAGAAAAGAGAGTCAAGTTGAGGTTCCCAGTGTGTAGTGCATGATTTAGTGGTTTTACTTTTAATAGTTTCAACTTTTAATGACTTCACGGCTATTAGTATTTAGGATGAGCAGTGAGTTAAAGTAGGTTGCTTTAGAGGAAAGAGTTAGTGTGAAGTAAACAGTAGAACAAGGGTGATGTTCTGAGGTGCGAGTGGTAAAAGTGAGATGCAAAACTGTTTAGAGCACACCGTGAGGCTCGAGGAGAGGGCCTCAAAAACTTCCTCTCAGCCCCCTGCAAAGTGGCCGTTGAAAAATGTACCACATATTTCATTTATAGTCTGATGTGAAAGAAATAGAAAGAGTCTATTTTTACTTAGCTAAAATAAAATGCCTTTTTTTTTTCCTGTCACAGGGGACCGTGATTAGGGTATTTTCCATTCCAGAAGGACAGAAACTCTTTGAGTTCCGGAGAGGAGTTAAGAGGTAGAGTATATAAATCTTCAGAATTGATTGTGGAGGTTATATCTGGATTTCAGTTATATATTATCTGTGACCAAACAAGTGGGAATTTGAACAATGAGGAAATTCCAGTTAAACACACAGGCACCTCTGACCCACTGGATTGTCAGTTGTGATTAGGGCATTTGGTCACAGGACGGAAAGGAGCGTCTTTAGGAAAGCAAACAGAGTTTTGCTGTGTGAGCGCATGGGAATGTAAGTGCCATGGCCGACGGGCTGGCCGCTCCCAGTCACCTAGCTGGTGGCCTCTCCCTCTCTCCTCTCTGGGAACCCAGGCCAGCTCCCTGGCGCCCCAGCATAGGGCTCTGGCTCTCCCTTGAAAGATCCCCTGGCTCCCTCCCTTACTCCTTTATGATACGCCTTCCTAGTCTCTTGTGCTGCTTTTGGTGCCCTTGCAGTTTCCTCCTCCTCTGTCTCGCTTCTGCCCTGGAGCCTCTTCTCTTCCCACCCTGACTCCACACCCTCCCTGCACGGCCAGCCGTGGGTGCCAGGCATCTTTAGTCGGCGGCCCCTGTTGCTTCTGTGCATGGGACAGCCCCTGCTGCCCGTCATCCTGCAGCTTCCTCATCTCAGTAAATGTTGCCCCCAGCCACCCGGTGCCCAAGCTGGAGGGACGCGGCTTGGTTTCTTTCTCTTGTTTCCTGCATCCAGGTCTCCCCAGAGTCAACCCTACCTCCCATGTCCGCCAGCACCCCTGGTCCCAGCACCATCTGCATTCCTGCTGGAGCCTCGTCCTCACCCTGCATGCTGCTGCTGGTCCCTGCAGGCCACTCTTCAGCTTGAACCTGAGTTCTCTGAAGAGGGAAGTGTAACGGAAATTTTCAGAGCCTTCCTGTTGCCTGAAGCATGATCCAGGCACCTGAACATGGCTTCCCAGACCTCCTCGTAGCTGGCCCTCCCTTTCCCACCTTATTTTGGGTCCCTTTCACTGTCATTCCTTCTGTTCCTCTGAAGAACTGATCTCCCTCCACTTCGGGTCCTCCACGTGCTGTCCTGTACTTGGAGTGGCCTGTCCATGACCTACCAATTCTAGAACCCTTTGAGTCTGAGCTCAGTGTCCTTTCCTTTATCGTTAGATGGTTAAATCCCTTTGCTCTCTGCTTCTCCAGCGCTTTGCACTTTTACTTTTTTTTACCACTCTTTTCCTTGTAGCCAATTGAACATCTGCCCCTCCCCTCCCCACCCCACGCACCTTACTGTATACTGCATGAAGCAAGAACCATGCCTGTCTGGTTTATCCGCAGAGCATTAGGACAGTGCAGGTTACGTTGTCAGCACTCCGTCAATATTTATTGAATTGACTACAGTTGACACAGGGCTAAAAGTACCTTGTATTTCTAGGGTTGTAAGAAAATTCAAATTCACCTGATTGTTAAATAGATTTTTTAAATATACTTTAGAAACAGACTTAGTATGTTGTTGAAGTTGTGCTTCCCTCCTAAATATTATCAAGGCTGCTGATTTACCCTCTTGCGTATTAAGAATAGCAATTGAAATTATTGGGTTTTCTTTTACTAGCCTCAGGGCTGTCCATTGATCCTACTTCAGCTAAAAATGGTTTTATGAAGTCCTGATTCCCTTTCTTATTTTGGAATTACAAAGAAAATTGGCTGTCTAAGGACATATTCAATTAGAATTGTTCCTCTTTGGTATTAACTTCAAAATATTTTCCTCTCAGAAATTTTTTGAGCAGATGGGTAGGAAGAAATAAGACAGATCTCAGTAGACCCAAGTGTACCCTTCATGGGACTCTTCTCACCTGTTACTCTGGTTAAAGTCCTTTGGGCAGCATAGTCTGGGCCTCTGATCAGAGCTCAAGGCAGCGGCACGGGAAGGCCCCCTGTGACGCGTGCTCTCCCCGCAGGTGTGTGAGCATCTGCTCCTTGGCCTTCAGCATGGACGGCATGTTCCTCTCAGCATCCAGCAACACTGAGACTGTGCACATCTTCAAACTCGAGACTGTGAAAGAAAAGTGAGTTGCAAAGAGACATTGGCTTCAAATGTATTTTTTACATACATTTTTTAAAACACTGGATGGAAATGTCAGCACAGAAATTGTCCTGCTTTTTTACTGTATTTGCCAATAAAAAAAAACATTGGGGACTGGCTACCGAATATGTGCCACCAAATCTAGATTCAGCGGTAAAACGGATTTTCTTTTCCTCTTTAAAATGCTATTCTCTTTTGGGGAGCAGGCCAGATAGAAGAACGAGGGGAAACTTGGGGCAGTTGAGGCTAAAGGTGGATATCTTTTGGGTAATACAAATGTCCACCTCTTAATAAAAGCATTTGTATTAGACAACCTGTTGGAATGAGTATTTGTCTCCTGTAACCTGCCCATATGCAGGAAAAGAGATGTTTTCATTTTTAAGCGTTTGGTTTAAAATCTTTATGACTGCATTGAATATGTATGTTGCCAGGGGTCCTTACCTTTTTTTT
>PVKH010030132.1:0-12540 GCA_004027955.1 Chaetophractus vellerosus | reverse complement strand
CTCCTCTCTGCTTCTCTCTAATCTCTGCTTCTACTTGAGACCACCCCCACCGAGGGGTGGGGCTCAACATCTCACTGATGTGGCAATTAACGCCCTACTCATAACTTAATCATGCCCAGATGAACAGATGAGCTTACAAACATAATCTAATTTATATTTTTGGAATTCATAATTAATTCAAACTCAAACCATCACAGCAGGACTCTGCAGAATGGGAGTTGAATATTTTCTTGTTTATTGTGTGGGTCTCTACCCACTGAAATAACACACAATAAAAAGATGAATGCTTTCATATTCCATAGAAGCATGTCCCAGGTGTGCTTAATCCCACATATCCCTCCATCCCTCACATCCTGTACCAGTAACTCTCCCCTGCCATATTTGCCAAAAGAACATTCCCACCATTGTAGTTTTAACCACAGACCTGCAAATCTCCAGACTTCACCCGTTCCTTCCTCCAGCCCTCCCCCCATTTCCATGGATAGTCCAATCCAACCCCCCCATTCCCCCTCACATTAAGGCACCACAGAATCCAATCACATCACTCCACCACTATCACTCCCGTCCACTGCCCAATCAACCCCCTCCACCTTATCGTAGGTTTTGCCTGTATTGAGCATCAGCTTACTTCACTTAACATAAGGTCTTCAAGATTCATTCATGTTGTCCCGTGTGTTAATACTGCAGTCCTTCTTACAGCTGAGTAATTTTCCATTGTATGAATATGCCAGAATTTGGTTATCCATTCATCTGTTCATGGACATTTGGGTTGCTTCCAACTTTTGGCAATAGTGGATAATGCCGCTGTGAACATTGGTATGCAAATATCTGTTCATGTCCCTGCTTTCAATTCTTCTGGGTATATAACCAGCAGGGATTGCTGGATCATATGGTAGTTCTATAGTTAGCTTCCTGAGGAACCACCAAACCATCTTCCACAATGGCTGCACCATTTTACATTCCCACCAGCAGTGCATGAGTGTTCCCTTTCCTCCACATCCTCTCTAACACTTGTAGTTATCTTTTTTTTAAATAGCTGCTAGTCTAATAGGTATAAGATGATATCTCATTGTAATTTTGATTTGCATTTCCCTAATAGCTAGTGATGTTAAGCATCTTTTCACATGCTTTTTAGTCATTTGTATTTCTTTTTTGGAGAAGTATCTATTCAAATCTCTTGCCCATTTTTTAAATGGGTTGTTTGTCTTTTTATTTTCAAGGTATAGGATTTCCTTATATATGCTAAATATTAGACCCTTATTGGGTAAAAGAGTACCAAATATTTTCTTCCATTGAGTAGGCTGCCTTTGTTTATATTTTAGCTTTGTTTTGGGAGAGGTTTTGGGTCACAGAAGAGTTACAGCTGTGGCAAGGGAGGACCACTGTTGTGGGGTTGTCGGTGATGGGTGATGTGTGGGGAGAGGTGCAACTGGGGCATGCCTCTGTGGTATATGAATATGTTAAAGTGGTCATGGGCCTTGTTTTGGTGGGTGGAGACCCACACAATAGCTGAAAGATTATTGAATTCCCATCCTGGGAAGTCCTGCTACATTCTCTAATAGAGTGGCAAGAATCATCCAAGTGGGCATGGGCAGTGCCTAGCAAAGGAGGACAGACCATTACACCAAGCCCTTGATATCGGTGGTTGTACATATGAACCTGTTCTTGTGAATTGAAATTTAGTCTAATTTCATATATTGCCTAAGAGTTACATCCTAAAAGCCTCCTTGTTGCTCAAATGTGGCCTAAGCCAAACTCAGCGTATAAATGCACTACCTACCTCCCAGCATGGGACATGACTCCTGGGGATGAGCCTCCGTGGCACTAAGGGATTATTACCAAGCACCAACTAAAGATGAATTTGGAAAAATGCCTTGACCAAAAAGGGAAAATATTAAATACAAATGAAATTTTATGACTAAGAGATTTCAAAGTGCGTCAGAAGTTTGTTCCAGAGGTTACGCTTATGCACATCTCAGCAGCTCATTGACTATCATAGTGAAAGGTGCTTCAAACAACAGGGCTCCTGAGGGCTGTAGAGACATCTGGAGACTATAGGAAGGGCAGACAATCTCAAGAATCTGGCATTTTATCAGTGGGCCTTACTTTGGAATATATGTTCCTCAATGTAACAGAGTTAAACTCATTTCCAATTACCCTACACATGACTCTTCCACCCTGTTTTGTTCAGCCACAGGTGTGCCTTTTGAAATACACCAAAGATTGGTCGGTCTTAATAAAGGGTATTTATTTGGGGTAGATGCTTACAGTTACCAGGCCACAAAGCATAAAGTTCTTCCCTCACCAAAGTCCACGTGTTGGAGCAAGATGGCTGCCGACGTCTGCAAGGGCTCAGGCCTTTGGGTTCCTCTGTTCCTGGGACGGTGTTTCTCTCTGGGCTTAGCTTCTGCTTCCACCACAAGTTCAGCTGTAGACCATGAGACTCTCTGCGTTGCGTCTCTCCGCAAGGCCAGCTGTAGACTATCCAACGATTGGCTCACTCCAACATCAGAACTGCTTCTCAAATCTGCTTCTCTAAATCTCTGCAACTCAGATCTGCTGCCTGGCCTTTATACTTGAGACCACACCCACCGAGGGGCGGGGCCCAACACCCTCCTGACGTGGCCCAGTTAATGCCCTTATCATAACTTAATCACGCCCAGATGAACAGATTAGTTTACAAGAATAATCCAATTTATATTTTTGGAATTCATAATTAAATAAAACTCTGAAACCATTACACACCGTTTTTATTTGAACTTGTAATTAGCATTATGCATATTAAATCTATGTCCCAGAGACTTAAATCTTTGGTCTATTCATGTGCTGGTTGAGCACTTAATCTCAGCAAGAGTTGCAACAACTACTCTCTGGTTTATTAGACTTGCCCAGGACAACTAACAAAAGGATGAGGATGGACAATACCCACTCCAAAAAACAGAGAGTATCTATAACTGCAAGCAAGACAGTTCCATCCATCTGCCCCATGGGATCTATAACCTTCTCAGTCAGAAACAGAGTGGGCATCACCATCTACAAATCCTCAAAATTGAGGAATGAACAAAATAAGAGGGGAATGCAGCTATGGACTAAAGTGGACTTATTATTATTATAGCAATGGAGGAACTTGTATCACTGATATAAAGGTAGTGGCCAGCAAAGGTTCTGAGGGAAGTGAGAGGGAAGAATAGGTGTAACATGGGGCATTTGGGAGACATTGGAATTGTCCTGCATGACATTGCAATGATGGATATAAGCCATTATATAATTTGACAGGATCTATGAAAGTGTGCAGTGCAAAATGCAAATTCTAATGTAAACTATAGACCAGGGTTAGTAGCAGTGCTTCATTATGTGTTCATCAATTATAACTGATGTACCACACTAATAAAATATGTTGTTAATTGGTCAATATGGGGGTGGGGAGATATATGGGAATTCCGTGTGTGTGTGTGTGTGTGTATTTTTTAGAAGATTTATTTTATTTTTATTTCTCCCCTCCCCCTCGTTGTTTGTGCTCACTGTCTGCTCTCTGTGTCTGTTCATTTTGTGCTCATCTTCTTTTTAGGAGACACCAGGAACTAAACCCGGGACCTCCCATGTGGAAGGAGGTGCCCAATCGTTTGAGCCAGCTCTGCTCCCTGCTTGTGGTGTTTCTCATTGTGTTTCCTCATTGCATCATTTCATTGTGTCATCTTGTTGCCTCAGCTTGCTATGCCAGCCCATTGTGTCAGCTCGCTGTCTTGCTCGTCTTCTTTAGGAGGCACTGAGAACCGAACCTAGGACCTCCCATGTGGTAGGTGGGCACCCAAGTGCTTGAGATACATCTGCTTCCCTCCCTATATTTTTGATGTAACACTTATGTAATCTAAAGCTTCTTTAAAAATCAAATAAAATAATTAAAATTAAAAACAATAATCTGTTTTCCAAGGATAGGAATACTATGTCTGTGTCTGTTCAAATTAAGCCCATTCTTTTATACTTAGCTCCAATGACACATTATCTAGGGGGCCATTCTATTTTACCTCTGCAGGACTGCCTGAGGCCCACAACACTTTTAAGGGGCCTACAGGAATGTTTTAATTTTAAATTCTTTTATAATCAAAAGAACAATATGAATATATTATAATAATGAATATATAATAATGAATCCAGCCTGGATTATAGTCTTTATACCAGTACAGTCATAAAATGTGAATTTTAGCATGTGTATATATGTATTAAAGTATATATTTATTGAAAAAATATAAATGTATATATAAATACATGTATATACACATATATGTGTGTGTGTATGCGCATGTATAATAGGAGAAGTGAGAAGGGGCCCACATACTCAAAAATACTCAGGCCCAAGGAAAGCCATAAATCAGCCCTGCACCTCTGACTCCTGTCTTAATTTTGGTTTGTCCAAAAGCAGAATCTGAGACAAAACTATAAGCAGTTTATTTGGGAAGTTATTTCAGGGAGTAGGTGTGAGGGAACAGAGAAAGAGACTGGGAAGGAAGAAAGGCCAATAAAATTTTGTGTTCTCACGGTCGTCATCGCAAGCAATAAGGGTTCATTTTCCCAGGATCACCATACCTAAAGACATGCAGAGTGCCTCCAGTATAGTTCATCTGATGGAGAGGCAGCCAGGGCATTTTTCTACTGGTCCCCCATTTGTTGAGCGTTGTCCTCTGGAGGCTCACTCCCTTCCATGGAGCTTGAATTAGTGCTGAGTGGTTTCCCAGTACTGGAGAAGGCCCAGAAGCAGACAACTTAAAGCATTTGCATAAGGTGGGGCACTTTTAGTGTGAGAGTGTGGTTGAACAGCTGAACGCAGCTGAAGCTCAAACTAGAGGGGTCCCAAGGCATTGTGACTCAAAGCACCAAAAATGTCTGCTTTAGTTAATCTGGAATCAATCTCACATTATCCCTACACTTCTATTCCATTTTATATGTACATCTATAAGGGCTTATTTTACATTTAGCCATGTTTTAAACATCCCATAATTTTCTTTGTACTTCAGGTGTATTGAACCATGCTCATTGCATAGAACCTTGCATATATGGGAGTTGCTCAGGTATTGTTGATTTAATTTAACCAAGAGCTCCTTGGACAAGGATTTAGGAGAATAGAATTCTAGTCCTCACTCTGCAACTGACATATGTGTGACATTAGTCAAGCCTCTCTGTCTCTTTAGGTCTCATAATAAGGAGCTTGTGCAAGATCTTCTCTAAGGACCCTCTGGATTTACTGTTCAATTATTCTATTGACCCAGCACCATTTAGCATTATGGAACTCCAACTATGTGCCAAGCCCAGTGTTATTTGCTGGGAGTGCAGAGATGCAGACAACTCAATCTTATTCTGCAGGAATGAAGCATTACTTCCAAGAGAAAGGAAAGTCAGGAATTAATGGCTCAGTGCAACAGGTGTAGGCCTAGAGGGCTGGGGATACACACAACTGGGACTCTTAACCAACCCTGGGGTATGTCAGGAGGAATTCTTGGAGAGATGACAACTGATGTTTTTCCTAAAGGATGAGTAGTAGGTAACTGGAAGAATATGGAGCGTATCTTTCTCAAGGCCACACAACTAGTCAAGGACAGAAAAAAAATGTTCCTAAGGCCTTCTGACATTTGGGCCTGCACAATCCCCATACCTCATTTTGGCTTTCTGAGGGCAATTGTTTGATACTGTTACATAAATGTTTTACGGTGTGTGCTATCCTCAAGATTTAGGGGAAGACAACTAGTTATGTGAACAAACTACAGCTTCCAGGTGGGAGACAAGGCATATTTTTCTGTTTTCTGGGAAAGGAGAGTAACCTTCACTTTATTTTATATTTACTATTAAGCAGAACTGTAGAAATGGATTTAAAGAACACAGCCATAGACTGATGGAGAGAAGAGGATATATCAGCTACTAGACAGGTCTTCAGTCAATTTATATATGTTCAATCTGTCCAATGTTCCTATCTGATAGTAATGAGTACATTTCTCTCCAGAAATCAAAGTCCCTGTTATTTTCTCTCTATTTACGGTGATCAGGTATTTGTGTTACTCCAGGTAAATACCCAGAAATGGCTTGTAGAAGCAGCCATTCATGTTAAGTGCACTGTGGGAAGAACACATTACAGAGATCCAAATCCTCTGGATATAGATGCTGACATTTCCCCCTCCCTGTTTGGCATGAGTAAAGAGATCACCCCATAATTTTACCTCATAGAGTCATTTGCTACTTTAAGAAGAAATGCTCTTTGCTGATAAACATACCACTACACATAAATGTCATGCTGAAAACGTTTCTTTTCGGAGAAATGGCCAAGAGCCCCCAATTTCAACAAAGTGCTTCATTACTGACAAATGACAAAACTTGCTAAAGTGTTGGCTGAAACACAGTCTTCCCAATGTTTCCCTGAAAGAGGAAGGCAGAGAATGCTGGAGGGATATTTTATTACAGGTAGAGAAAGTCATTTTAATGGGAAAGTTTGCTTCAGAATCTGAAATTTGGTGTTGATTGCAGGTATGGATGCTGTTAGATCCATTGCCACTGATGCCAGTTCCGGGCATGTAGTAACTACTCGAAGCTCAGTTTGGCTGCCACTGTTTTTCAGTTGTATTGTAGATTTTTCAATCCTTAGTTCAAGCTGTCCTCCAGTCCTTGAAATGGAAGGAACAGAGTAAATAAATGAAGATATTTATTGAGACTCTATTAAGTATACTAGTTATTTCATTAATTCTTTTACTAATGACCAGACTAAATATTTTACATATGCTATCAGTTCAGTCAGCATATATTAATGAAAAGCATAATTGTAATTACTGTGAGGATTAAATAAATCTTACGCAAACTTTGCCATGATCCTGAGTTAGGCATTTCATTATAAAACGTTTGTAGATGAACAAAATAAGCTTGCAGAAGTTAAATCAGTTGTCCAAGGTTGAACAGCTCTTATATGACAAAGTTGGGATCTGAACTCAGATTTGTCTGATTTCAAAGCTCATGCTTAGATCCTAACAGATCCCATTGTAGACACCTGGTAAATGCTTGTAAAGTTGAACTTTTGTAGAAGCAATCACAGTAGACTTACTGAGGATGGGCCTCAGGCTGTGAGGGAATTATCCTCAGAATCCCACTATTTCAACTCATTGCTTCATTCCTAACACTTAGTAAATCTATATGCCTGATCTTAGACTAGGTTATGAGATTCAGAAAGGAACAATATATAGCTTTTACCCATGGAAATCTTAGTAGGGAAAACAGAAAGATAGATAAATAATTAATTACAGCAGCCTGTATAACAATTGAGATATAGTTCCAATGCTATATGGCTGAGTAATAAACACTCCAAAGTATAGTGGTTTAAAAGGGGTCCCTCATGTTGTAGTAGTCAAATGGAGGTAGAGACTGTGGTCACCTGAAGCTTCCTTACTCACATGTCTGAAACAACTAGAGGATTGTCTGGAGGTATCTCTTTCTTCACATGGCCTCCCCACATGGCTATATTGGGACTCCTAATAGCATGGCAGGCTCATGTAGATAGATTTCTTACTTGGTGTCTGGCTTCCCTCAGAGAAAACATCCCAAGAAACAAACTTGGGAGCCACAAGTCTTTTTCTGACTTAGCCTCAGAAATCACACAGTATAGCTCCTGCTCCATTTTATTGGTTACAAGCCAGGAACAAATGTAGCTCAGCTTCAAGACAAGGTGACTTACAAGAGTTTGAATATTGGGAGCACATGGTTCATAGGAGGGGGACATCTTTTGAGACTACTACAAGTATGTACCAAAGCCCTATAGGGGGACAGATCAACTTGACCCTGGTTGAGCCTGCAAAGACTCTTGACAAATGTGAGGCAGTTATTATGAGCCAAGAGCTTAGAGTTTGGGAAGCCCAAATGATTGAGTTGAACAATTGTGTTTGTGATAGTGGAATGGAGTATGCAGGGAGTGGCTCAGAGCTCTGAGGTTAGCACCAGCTAGATCCTTCCTGACCACATATGGAATTTGGTTGTTATCAAATAGGAGAAATCACTGAAAGATTTCAAACAAGGAGTACACCAAGATGGATTTGCATATTAAGGTGATCACTCTAGTTGCAGTGTGGAAATAGATTTGAGAGGGCAATAAAAGTGTCAGGGAAACAAACTTGCAGGTGAGGGAATTTGGTGGTCTGCTCTAGAAGAGTGGAGTGGGCATGGGGAGAAGAACCCCATAGTTACCAGAATCCACCCTCCTTAGAGGAAGGCAGCATATGGGGAGTTATAAATTACAAAATGGTTAGATGAAAAGGAGAAAGGGATAAAGGAGATAGAGGAGTAAGGGACCAGGAGGTTTCTGCATTGGAAAACTCTGGATGGGTAGTGCTATTTCCTGTGAAGACCATAGAAGTTGGGCAGTAGGAGCAGTAGGCAGCAGTGGTACATCCAGTCTTGGGCTTGTTGATTCTGAGGCATCTGGAGAAGACAGATGGAGATGCCCTGTATGCATTGTAGTGCACGACATTGGTGCCCTGCATAGATTCCTATTACTGGGCCAGTACACTCACCCTCAGCTGTATGATGGCTGGCTGCTAAAGGCTCACACCCCCACCCTTATCATCTGTCCTTCTCTGGCCTAGAATTGCCTGGGAGGTCATGCCCTCTTTCTGGAGGAACCATAGCTAATGACTGAGCCTGGTTAATAACAGCTGCCCCCCTTTGCTGCCAGTTATAATAAATCTGTGATGCCATTTATGCCCCAGAGCTTCCCATGGGCTCAATCTGAGGCTAGACTTAAGCTGAGATCACAGCTTTGCCCAGCTTATTTCCCTGTATTAGCTTGATGTCTTCATTCCTCTTCTCCTGAGAAAACTCTCTTAACAATTGCCTGCACAAGAATCCCAGTCTCAGGTCTACTTCTGGGGAACCTGACCTATGATAGGCCTTTAAACAGTCCCCATTGATAGACAGTTTGGAGGCAAGTTAAGTTCTTTTGTGGTGAATAGTAGGTCCTTAACTACTGGTTCCTGTTCTGGCATGTAAGGAGCTTGAAAGTCATCACTCCTATCCTAATAACAAGAAAATAGTTGAAAAGCTGAAAACCAACAACTCTTCTTAGTTCATCAGAGAATTGTGGTCGCAGACCAGCCGCTGCCTCAAAATCTGGAAAGAGTTGGATACAGAGCATCTGAGCTTGCCTGGAGAAGACCAGGAACAGAAGCCTGCTGGAGCCAATACTGGTGGGAATACTTTCACTGTAATTGAAGAATTGTTGTAGGCTCAGTATGGACTAGCTTGAGATTTAAAATCTCCAGTCTTAGGGGACTTCCTACCTTTTCAGGGGTTTTTACCTCCAGGAGTCCTACTAAGTTTCCATGGTGAGGACTGGTAAAACTCCCCCTCATGATTCCAGCAGGGGTGGGGGTGGGAGAGTATCCATTTTGATCTATTCCCAGAGAATTCTGTTTTCCTTAAAAAAGGACTTCCCTCTAAAGAAACTATTTTTACCAGAGACGAACTGACATGGGAGAAGGGAAATACCCAACCCCAGCCTCCTCTAGCCTTCCATAATGAGGAAGGGAAATAGTCAACCCCATCTTTAGCCTTCTGGTCTCACCTAAGTGGGGTAAATGGTGGATACTTCTTGTTGAGTTGAGTTGTGGCATGTGGGTTAATAAAGCTATAGCGTGTAGTAAGGTGCATGGACTCTGGAGCAAGATTACCTGGTTTTAATCCCAGGTCCTCTACTTACTAGCTGTATCATCTTGAGTTCTTTCTTTACCTCAGTTTACCAATCAATAAAATGGGGAGAACAGTAGTTCCTACTCCAAAGAATTATTGTGAAGATTATTGAATTACTATCACTAAAACATAAAAAGCCCACAAGGGGCAGTTTTGTTCATTTTTGTTCACTGCTATATTCTCAGCACATAGAATAGGACCCATTATATCCTAGATGGTCGATAAATATTTGTTGAATGAATGTATATAAAGCGTTTAGAATATTGCCTGGCACAAGTTCACTCCTAGGGATTTATCACAATACTATAAATTGATGTAAGTAAAAGATTATTAATTACAGAAATAGCAATGATGTGTTTGAAATAGCAAAAGATTGGGGAGAAAATATGCACATATTTGTATACCTATATGTATAAATTCAGAACAGAAGACTTCATAAATATATGTGGTCCATTCATACAATGGAATACTTTACAGTCACTTGAAAAGAATTAGGCAAGTGAGAAACGTAGACATGGAATGATTTCTAAAACATGTTATGTGAAACAAGGTACCAAAAATATTTGTGGAAGAGTATATATGCATATTGTAGATATATATGCATATAAATGTATATAAGATAATATGCACACAGATTGTCTCTGGTAGGAATCAGAGGAATTTGGTCACTCTCTGGGGAAGAGATCTGGCTGTCTGGGATAAGGAGTGGAAGAGTAAAGGTAGAACCTTTTGTTTTTTGTTCCATGTTCAAGACGAGTATATCCCATTAGTAATTGAGCAAACAACCTATAAATTTTTTAAGGAAAGAATTGATATTAACAAGAGTTGGCTGTCTAGGGGGCAGACGAGAGCGTGGGTGTATTTTCAAGAGTATGAGAGAACCACAGGGCATCTTGTTGAAAGCTGATAAGTGTGCCACTTTTTTTTTCTGCACAAGAGGGTGCCAAGCCCTTTACCTGATAAATCCCCTGTGAACTGACCTCTAAAGATTGATTACAGCTTGGCCTTCCACTCCTCTGGCTTGGAAAATTAGATTGAATACCATTATTAATTTTGATTACCAGACCTGAATTCTCTAAGCTCACTTAGCAGGCAGACACACAGCTTCTAGCTTTTCATTAATAATGCCCTCAAAATCTGCCTCCTTATGGGAATAGGTGGTGAGTATAGGCAGAAGTGCCTACTAAGTGCCAGCAGTGAACTGCTGGGTAGTTCACTGGTGTATATCACATTAATTCTCTTATCACCTCTTTGAGTACCCATCTTCTCCTTTTAGACAGGAGACAGGCATGGGGTGGTTAAATAACTTGCCTGTGGTCATATAAGAATAAATAACAAGAGAAGAAACACATGGCAGGTGCCATCAATTACACCTGAGTCCATGAATAATTCAGGTTTTGTTTGGAAGAGGTAACAGAGAGAAAGACATTGGTCTGCTAGTTAATGTTCCTGACTACAAAGAGAAAGGTCCTCTCTTTGAGTACAACACCTACCATTGATTCCTTGTATGCTAGATGGGTACCATGATGTTTGAGAACTGAAGTCCATTTATTCTATTGAATCATGGTGGTGTGGGGCATTGAAGCCCAGTCCCTTCCATGTTGACTTCTAAATCATAACATTTTGGTGGAGCAGCAATCTTAGATATCATTTCATCTTGGGCAGGTCACTCTTACTTTACCGATACAGGCACTGTGGCTCATGGAGGGGAAGAGATATACTCAAGGCACACAGGGGGATGGTGGTGGAGGTTGGACACTTATCCTGGGATCCCTTTGGGTTTTATGTTTTTGGTTCTTTCTAATGCTGGCTTCTTCCTAAAGCTGGATTCCAACAAAATCTTACAAAGTCCACATTATTCCTGCACCCTGGAAAAGCGTCTCTCTCTATTCTGGGTCCCTCTCCTTTTTAAGTCCCTGTATATTTCATTGGTGACCTGACAGTTTTTCTAAGTAGTATTTTCCAACTTTCTCTCCAAAGTAGATTGGAAGTGTCTTCTTAGAAAGGACTGAGCCTTTTATTTATTTTGAACTTTCTGGACTTCTTTGCTCTGTGCCATGAATGATAGTAGGTACTCATCCTGGCTTACCTAATTGATTAATGATCTAGAACCCATCACTGAAGCCTGTACAGAATCCAAGGTTACTGTCACATTGATGTATGGATTCCAAGTAGAATATCAAACAGGAATCCTGAGACCCACAAGTCGGAGAGTGGTATTCTTTCTGTGGTAGGCAGAGTTTTAGGATGAAACAAGATTCCTGTCCCCTGGTGTGTACCACATATCATCCCTCCCCCTTGACTGTGGGCAGGATCTGCAAATATGATAGGTGTCATTCCCATGACACAGTTATGGCAAAGATGAAGGAATTTTGCAGATGTGAAGAAGGTCCTTAATTATTTTGACTTTGTGTTAATCAAAAGAGAAATGATCCTGGCTAGACCTGACCTAATTCGGTGGGTGCTTTGAAAGAGGGTTTAGGCTCTCCCTGAAGTTAGAGAGATTTTCCTGTTGGCCTTTGGTTTTATAGCTGTAATGAAGTGAATTCTCCCAACCATTAAGTGAGTTTGGATAAGTACCCTGAGTTTCAGATGAGATTCTCTTTGGGCAGACACCTTGACTGCCGCCAAGTGAGACCCTGAACAGAAGATCTGGTTAAGCCATGCCTAGACTCCTGACCTATGGCAATTGTGAGATAATGAATGGGTTTTAAGCTGCTAAATTTGTGGTCAATTTGTTCCATAGCATAGAGCAGATATTTAATAATTAAAAATAAATTAACTAAATTATTAAATAAAAAAGAAAATAATAACATAACTCCCATGTTT
>PVKH010030131.1:0-12531 GCA_004027955.1 Chaetophractus vellerosus | reverse complement strand
AATGTAGAGAAACATATAAGGAATATCTGGGGAATGGTAAATATGATAAAACTACTGATGAGAAATGTATGTAATGGTGTGATAATTGTATAATTTTGGCTGGGTTTGGGGGTTCAGAAAAGTTTTGATGCACACTAAGAAAACAGGTATAATATGGAGAAAATTTGGCAAAGAATGGGAGTCACCGTATAATAATGGCAATATTCTGAAGAGGAATGGAAGCATTAGCATATGGGAAAGATTCTGATTAGAAAGAGTCACTGGTATAATATTAAAAAACATGAAGAGGAATATGGGTACTAGTATCATATGGAGAACTTCAGTTGATCAAGGATGCAATGGTAAAATACTGGAAAAGATATGATGAAAAATAAGGCCATATATATAATAAGAATTTTTCCAATGAGGAATTTATGTAACGGTATTATGAAGAGGAATTTCTGATAATGAAATATCATATTGTGCAAATTCCAATGAGGAATGGAAGCACTACAGTTATATTCAGAAACTACTGATGATGAGTGAAGACAATAGTATAAGATGAGAGAAATGGTAGATGAGGAAAGGGAGCAATGGCATAATATTAGGAATTCTGAAGATGAATGAGAGTACTGGAGTTTTATTGGGAAACTGAACTGAAAGCATATTCACAAATATCTTATGAAAATTGTTACAGTGAAATAATATGGGGAAACATCTGAGGAAACTTGGAGGAACTGGAATCATATATAGACATTTATCATGAGGAAAAGAAGTACTGATATAATATTAAGAATGTCCCAAAGAGCAATGGAGATACTAGCATAATTTTGGGAAATTTTTGAGGAAGAATGACAACAATGGGATACATATGCTGAGGAATGGGGTTATTGGTATAAGGTTAGTGATGTCCTATAGGGTAGTAGAGGCACAACTATAAAATTGGGAAATTTTGATGAAGAATGAGAACAATAGTATAATATTAGAAAACATCTGCTAAGGATGATGGCAATGGAATAAGGGGCACTGGTATGATATTAAAGAACTTGCAATGGGATTGGAAGCAGTACTAAAATATTGAGAAATTTCTGATGAGGAATCAGGGCACTGACATACTATTGAGGAGATTCTGATGAGGAATGGGGCACTGGTTAAATATTTAGAACATCCTGGGGAAATTGAGATCCTAGAATTATATTGGGAAATGATTGGGGTCACATACAATATGGGATGGTTCTGATTTGGAACAGGGATCCTGGAATATTAATAACCTTCTTATGAGGAGTGGTGGCACTGTGTATTACTGCTAAAGTTCTTATGAAGAGTGGTGGATCCAGGTAATAATATTGAGGAACTTCTGATGAATAATGTGGAATGTAGAAAAATACTGGGGAACTTGATGAGAACTGGGTCTCATCAAAACTGCTCATATCAGGAAACTTATAATGATATTTTTAGGCATTGGTATATTTGGAAACATTCTATGAAAAAATAAGGCTCTATCAAAATATTTGAGAATTTCTAATGAGGAATGGGGAATACTATAACAAGGGAAATCCTGGGGAATAAATCAGGAGTTCTTTTGTCAAGCTAGGCCACATGTTCAAAACATATTTTCTTTTAAGGCACAGTAATTACAGTTTTGCTGATTTCAATTGAATATAAAACTAATTTATTTATTTACAATATTGATTATATTGAAATATGTATTATTTTTATCATTAAAAGGCATTAAATAATTAATCTTTCCTAATTTTTGTCTAATTTCTTTATTTCTAGATATTTTTTAAGTATCTTTTCACCATTTTTGCTTTTTAATTATTTATTTTTTCCAACCAAAACCGCTTTCCCTCCAACAATCTTCACATGTACTAATGCAACCATATTTCACCATACTCTTACATTGCCACTAACACCACACTATTTATCAACTGGTCCTACTTCTCTTAGGTTACACATCTATGAGTGGTGTCTTATATTCCTTTATGTGACACTATTTTATTTAGTGTTTCACATAATAACACACAGATCCTGCAGAGTAAGAACATCTCTGTCATCATCATTAGAGGTTGTCAGTAGATGAATAAAAGTGTTAGGCATATAGAAAATGTGATATAATATCAAGGTTTAAAGCAGAGAATACAAATAAACACAATTTTTACTAATAAAATTTGTATACATAAAAAATTTAATTGTAATTTCTAAATGATTAAAACAATTAAAAATTTAACATTATGATTAATTTGTTCTCAAAGTTTTACTTTATAGTGTTCTGCTATTTTCATACCAACTTATTTGACACTTCCTGACTTCATATTCATGCATAATAATAATCATTTTCATTCATTTAAAGTCACCCCCTGAAAATGAGCAGTAACTTACCTCAAGTCTCTCCAACACTGACGGGCAACTAGCTGAAGCTCTTAGGTACTGCATGATTATAGACTACACATACGCATACACACATACCTGTTTAAATTTCATGAAGTTTCTTTGTGGATGTATAGACAGTTCAGAAAAATGTTGTTTGCATTTTTTAAATTCCTTGGTGAAATGTTTTTAAAAAGCCTTCTGGGAAATAAAGTTTTTTACATGAATTTGTATCTCTGCAGAATAGAGTCACTAATGAGTTTACAAAGAAAATTTGATGAGTGAGAAGAAACAAGCTTGCATTTATTCCTAGTAAAGTTGTCCCTGAGGGGTTCTGGCCTGATTTTATTTTATTTTTAATAATTTCTTTCAAAAGATACTTAGATTACATAAATGTTAAACAAAAAACATTGGGATTCCCATATGCCACACCTCCCTCACCTCCCACAACCTCTCACATAAACATCCTTCATTAATGTGGCAAATCACCTGCAATGGATATACACATCCTGGGGCTTTGTTATTAAGGATGAACCATAGTTCATATTGTAGACCACACCCTCTCCCACACAGTTCTGCATGTTATATGATGATATAAAATGGCCTATAACTGTCTTTGCAATGTCACGCAGGACAATTCTGAAGTCCCAGAAAAGCCCCTGTATTATAACTGCTTTATCCTCTTCCTGCCCCCAGAGCATCCAGTGGCCATTGGTTCCACATCAATGTTATAATGTCTTCCATTGCTTGAATCACAATATGTCTATAATAGAATACCAGTAAGTCCACTCTAGTCCATAGCACTTCCCCCAATCATGAGGAGTCAGGGATGGTGATGTCCTCTCCACCTCCAATTGAGGGGGGGCTTATATCCCATGGATAAGATGGATGGGATTATCCTGTCAGCAACTGCAGACTCCCTACATTCCCTGGGAATACCGTTGTCCATCATCATCTCCCCACCAGGTGTCCAGGGTGTGTCCATTGAGCTGTAGAGTAGGAGTTGCAGCTCCATTGAGATTCCAGGTCCAGCTGACACAAGGACAGCCCAGAGACTCCAGTCTATGGATGTACACCTACAAACTCCAGCACCACATATTGGTTTTAATAGAAGGGACAGATATACCATGTGCAGGGAAGACATATTTGAGTGCAACTGTGACTCACAGGAGCACAAATTACAAAGTAGGGCCCACTGGCAAGACAGCAAACTCTGGAGCTATTTACCCTGATATAGGACCTGGGTGTCTCCAGAGCCCTCAGGAGCCCCTCTATTTTGGATGATATCCACTTTGGAGGTCTATGAGGTCCTACTGAGATGTACATAAGTGTTAGCTCTGGGATGAACTTCTGACTCACTTTGAAGCCTCTTAGCAACATGAACTCATTTATCTTTACCTTTTCCTTCTTATATTCAAGGTCTTTTTCCAGTCATATTACCAGTTGGCATTTGGTAGTAATCCCTTGGTACCAGGGGGTCTCATCCCTGGGAGTCATTTCCCACTCTGGGTGGAAGGTAATGCATTCATAGGCTGAGTTTGCTTAGAGAGAGGCCACATTTGAGCAACAAGGAGGCTCTCAGGAGGCAACCCTTAGGCATGTCATAACAATAGGTTAAGTTTCAATTTCAAGAGCAAAGACTTGTAAGGCTAGTCATCAATAACAACGGCCCATCAGTGGGTCATCCTCCTTTGCCAGATGCTGCCCCCACACTTGGGGGACTGTGAGAATCTGGCCTTGATTTTAAAGTCTTGCTAGTCTCAGTGAGACTTTCTTCTAGGTTCAAGCTGTGGAAATTTCTTGTGGTAATTTGAGAGTAGTCCAGCCTACAAAGGGATCTGGGCTCCCCAGTTCCTGTGCAAACCCCATCCTCTCAGTTCTGAAGTCTGATTCCAAACAAAGAAAAATGAATCAAAGTCAGGATATTCTCTTCCTTTTTCCTCAGCAAAGGACCTTACACTGGGCATGGAAGACATGTTATCAAGGAGGGTTTGCAATTTTTAAGGTAAAAGTTGAATATTGTAGAAAATGAGACTGGAAACCTACAGGGAATATTTATTAAATTATACCAAGATAATAGGTCTGAACAAAAGATGGCCTTGACCCATATTAAATGCCTGAGAATTACTTGGAGAATAGATACAAGTGATAGTCTTGTCCAATCTAATACATTTATTTAAATATTTAGTTTAAATAATCCTTAAGGAAATTATATTAACAATTTAATAACACAGACTCTGAGAAAATATTGCTTCATAACATAAACACCTTGTTTGGTTTCTATAGTAATCATTAATCCATTTCCTTCTTTCATTAACCATCATTCAAAGACATTATGCCTACAGTTTTTATTCTGTTTCTTCCCTGAATTATCAATCAGCCTCTCTCTCTCCTCCCACCTTCCTCCCTCCCTCACTCTCTCCCATTGAGCTCTAGCTCTATTTCATCTCTCTCTCTGCATCCCACTTGCTTAACTCCTGGGCTACATGATGCAGTATTATAATTGTAACACTTTTGAGAGCATAACAATATTTGAGAGCCTGATCTCATCTTTCCATTTTACATATTCGTATATTACCTCGAAGGTCACAGTCTCCTAATCCAGCTTCTTTAGGCAGGGTATGCCCCTTGGAACCTCATTTTATGTAAGTTAAAATTTTACTTCTTTCAATTTTCATAAAAATAAAATATGGTATTAAAAATGTCCTTATAAATTTTTGGAAATTTGTCTCTGAGCTGCTGCAGTTTAATAGTATGTTATCAAAGTTGATAAGATTTTAAAACAGTATTATTCTATAGCATTTCATTTAAATTATTTTGACCTATATCAATAATAAAAATTGTAGTGATAATTGAGTGTATGTTATATATACAAATATATTTTGCATAAATTTCAATTTTGAGATAATGATTTTAAATCCCAGGAATAAAATGTTTCTCTATATATGTTCACCTTTAACATTCCATGTATTTCCATAATTTAACTAGAAATGCTTCAGTTCATTTATAACATTAAGTTTGTCCTTAATACTGTTTACTTTGTGCTATATTGATCAATAAAAATGGAGTACATCAAATTATTTTATTTCATTATTATCTATTACTCCCTGTATTTTATTATCTTCCTTGACAAGCATGGTATAATCCCACGTACCTCACAAATTCAGGTATTTATATGTTCACTGGAAATTTATTATTCAATAATTTATGCTTAACCTCTTTGTCTTCTGAAATTTATTATTCAATAATATACACATAATTTCTGTCTTCTGAAATTTATTATAAAATAATATAAATTTAACCTCTTTTTCTTTTTTTTCCTCAAATTCTAATGTGTCTATTATTCATATTGCAACATGTACTTCTATTCTTATATGTTTTTTAAATTTTTTTGGTCTTTTATGTTTTTCTTCTTATATATATATTTTAAATCCACTAACATATACAACAAAGCTTTTTTTACTTTTTGATACATTGTATTTATATATGTTTCATGCAAATTACATACTGTAAAATTTTGTTTTTATTTCATTCTTAAAGTTGTAGTTAGCTGTTGGTTTTTTAAAATATTATTGATATATTTGCTTTTAATTGTTGATTCATTATTCTGGAAATTATTTGTTCTTACTTTTGTTTCCTTTATTTTTCAGAAATTTTCTTATTGATTTTCCTCTACTGCCTTTTGTTTGAGGATCTCTTTTAATGTTTTCCTCTCCTCTTATAACCACATTCTATTGTTAAAATTTTCATTTAAAATGACAAATCTATTAAAGTCATCTTCAAACTTGGAGTTTTTTTCTGTGACTATACTAATTTATTTTAATTTCATAAAGTGAGAACAATTCTTGCATTAACATATATGTAGAGAAGTGTCACAGACATTTCTGGCTAAGGCTAAAAATTAATGCCTGATTCACCTACACACAATTATGGAGGCATTGAAAGCATCAATAAAATGATAGTATGTTGGTCTAGAATCTGTTCCAAAAATCTCCAATTATTTAAAGTTTAATATACTTCATATCTGTTCCCTTTAGCTATTTATTATTTAAAAGTTCAATCATAATTGTTTAACCTCCATTGACTACAATAAAAAATAAGCAAAATATTACTGAAGCTTAAATACTATATAGGGGACCAGTAATAGTATCTAAAATATGAAAAGTGAATTAATTTGATTTCTACATTCCAGCAAAGAGAAATTTTTGCTGTGTAGTGTTCACTCTAGATAGTTAAACATGGAGGTACAGCTGTGGCACACAATCTGTGCCTTGTAGATTCAATTGAATCCTTGTGTTATTTGGGTAATATCTGAAATGTTTATTGCAGCTCAGTTCATTTGAAAGTATTACCCATTACAAAGTTAATTAATAATTAGTAATAATATATTCATTGTTTTCATTCCACCTTAACCAAAACCTTACAAATATGTGTGTGTATATCTATATGTCTGTGTCTGTGTGTGTGTGTGTGTGTGTGTGTGTGTGTGTGTGAAGAAGTATATTGTATTTAATGCTTTTTTACATTTGGAATAAAAATAAGGATGTGGGGGTTAAAATGTCTGTTAGGTAAATTGATTTTTACATATCATTATTGAAAACATTGATTTTTATATATTCTTGTCTGGAAGTTATTAGAAAAATTAAACATGACCATCTTATATGTTTCAATCATGTAACTTGCTAGAAATAGAAGGAATAAAATTTCCCAACTTCCTTTATCTTAGACAATTCTGTTTTAATGAATGATGAATCATGCTTCTTTCTCTTCATTGGTTCTCTTAAGAGAAGAGATTCCTTACCCAGAATGGAGAGAGAGAATTGGACCATGTTGACAGAGTTTATTCTTATTGGGATACCTACCACTGGGGAACTAAGGGGCATCTTATTCTTGATTCATTTATTGGCTTATTTGGTGATTGTCCTTGGAAACACCCTCATCATAACACTGATCTTTGTGGATTACAGGCTCCACTCTTCCATGTATTTCTTCCTCAGCAACCTCTCTTGGAGTGAAATATTAACCATGACCTGTGCTGTTCCCAAGATGCTGGCAGGATTCCTGTCAGAAAGGAATAGAATCTCTTTTAGTGAATGTTTCACCCAGTCCTATTTCTACTTCCTCTCTGGATGCACTGAGTTTATGCTTTTTGCTGTCGTGTCCTCAGGCAGCTATGTAGCCATCTACAGCCCCCTTCTGTACCCTACAATTATGACTAGCTCACTCTTTGTCTGTGTTGTCATCCTGTCCTGGGTTGGTATTTTTTTTCTCATCTTCCTGTCCACCATCCTTAAAGCATCACTGCTATATTGTGGCCCCAATGAAACTGATCACTTTTTCTGTGACAGTTCCTCCCTCCTCCATTTGGCCTGTGCTGATGTATGTGCCATTGAGCTAAAGGATTTCCTCAGTTCCCTTGTCCTGCTCATCAGCTCCCTGTCACTCACACTGGTCTCTTATGTTTATATCATCTCCACCATTCTGAAGATACTCTCAGCACAAGGACAACACAAAGCCTTTGCCACTTGTGCCTCTCACGTCACTGTGGTCTCCATGGGCATCAGGATCTCCATCTTGTTTACATCCATCCCCCCCAGGAGAGCAGCCTCCATCTCAACAAGGTCCTCTTTATCCACTCCAGTGTCATCTCACTTCTCTTGAATCCTTTTATCTTCACTCTATGGAATGAATCCATAAAAGATGCACTAAAGGACACCTTATCCAAGTGCCAGGAATTCCTTAAGAGGATGAGGTCCAAGTAATGGAATGTTTGAGAATCATTCCAACCATAAGAAAACTCAGTCTTACTAAGAGTGGGATCACAGCTATATACTGTAAATTGGAAATTACTATACTGTGTATTTATATTATTTCCAAACATAAATAATAGACTGAATGTAATATTATACATATGATGTTTTAAGATGGCTAAATAAAAATAAAAAATTATAATGTCCTGATGGTAATAGGATACTTGGGGTAGTAGATGTAGTAGTTAATATATGTGTTGGTGTTAGTGCTCCTGGCTAAAAATGGTCAAAGTACCAGTAGAGTATTATATGAGTGTCGTACTTGGTTCCATATGTATGGAATTTGGAAAGAGAGACAATTCTGCTCTAGGTCAGGTAAGAAAGACATGCACATACAACACACACATGATAGAATATAAACAAAGAATAAATTCTGTGCTATATAAATATCAATTCTAACCTAGTATTGCCAATTATTGGGGTAATTGACTGTTTTATTATTCATTTTAACTGTATTTATTTCTCACATTTTTCCATGAATTTTGCCTTTAGCATTTCATTTCCATTTTATGTCAGTTCATGCATCTGCTTCATGAAGCCCTCATTTTATTCTATTTTCAAAGAGTTTCCTCTCCAATGACCTTTATATTTATTTGTACTATTAATTTCACCACTTTATAGATGTAAGAAAAAAACAAATCAGTTAGCCCTCATCAAGCCTTATACTATTGCTATTATGAAATTTTTTAAACTTTATTTTGTATTTTCAATAATTGAAAATATAAACAATTAAAAACTAAAAAGTAAACACAGATGAATAAATACATACATTTTTTCTGTTAAATATACTGTATACATATACATTTTTAAAATCAAACAATATGTTACACAATATATTTGGTTCATAGCAATGCAGTCATACAGTAGCTTTCCTTTTGTGTCTGGCTTGCTTCATGCAACATAATTTTATTGTACTTTACAATTAATTAATTTTTTTGCTTTAATCACTCCCTCAAAATATGATTTAAATATTAAGGAAAGTGTTGACTTTCTTATAAAGGGCCCCTGCCTTATTACTAGATAAGAATACAAGCATGAAACAACTGGTACCTGGCATTTTCTGTCATCTTGTATCTCTCTTTTCTCTTTGCATAACTTCTTCACATACCCACTAGACCTGACTTGCTCACAAGTTGATACCACAAAGTTAGTCCCTAAATTTTATATTCACATCTATGAATGAAGAAAGACTGTGTCAGTCCAAGTTTTAAATATCCCAGGGAAATAATTTCATTATTCTTTTAGCCATGTACATTTCCTATCACCCATCATATGTAACCAGTATTTTCATGTCATGACAAGTACCTGAGGGCTTTTGAGAAGAACCAGTGTCCAGGAGGAGAAGAGATTTGCGTGGGATGGTCATTGTCAATATTATTCATATCCATTCACTTATAGAAACAGGAAAATTTACTGGCATGGGGGATTGATGCTGATTGCCAATGGGAAATTGGGTTGGAGCCATACATTGGATGTAATGGTGATTAAGACATGAACCAGGAGAATTACTGTATAACACCAACAACTTAGTAATTTTTAAAAATTAACAAACATCTCAGATATGAAGAAAAAACAAACAAACAACAAAGACAAAACAAGGATTTGGAACCTATAACAATGAAAATGGATTATAACTTAATATGGTAGAAATTGAAGTGCTTCCAAAGGGAAGGGGAAATAAGGAAGGCAAAAAAGAATTATCTGCTAAGAGGTCATAATCCTACTTATAATTCAGACTGTAAAAGATATATTTAGTTTTTTTCTAAATATATTCAATATTTCATGCAATACTTTGATGGTGGCTAAGGTACTCTTAAGATTCCAGAAGTATATCTGTCTAATATGCTCTCACCCCACAGATACAGGGTTGAATTTTAGGATTCCATTGCTTTTGGATATGCTTGATAATATACTATTAAACTACAACAAGTTAGGACAAATATCCAAAAATTCATAATGACATTTTTAATATTTCATTTTATTCCTTATGGAAATAGAAAGAAGAAAGATTTCAACTTATGGAAAATGAGGTTAGGGATAGGGGCAGGGATATTGCTAAGGATAGGGATAAGGGCATATGCATATTGCATGCTGAGAAGAAAAAGTGAAAGACTTTTGGAGGCAAAATCCATACATTTTATCCACCTGACAAGGTGACAAATAATACCCTAGAGCTCTCTTTAAGAGATAGCATGTAATAGTGAGAGGTCACCAAATAATAATTCAGTGTTGCTTCATCTCATTTTGAAGATTGATGCCAAACATAGTGGGTTTTCTCAAATTGCAAATGGAGGAGGAGGTTTCCTTTGCCAGTTAACAGGAACTATTTCCCATGGTATGCAAACATTCAGGTGAAGTTCTAGTTCACAGGATGATAATGTATCATGTGTGCATTTTTACAGACTTCTGAAGTATTGAATTATATCTTGAAATACAACAGTTACACATGAACAGATATGCACATTTCAATCTGATTTGTCAAAAACCTACTCAATCCAGATGTATACCCAATTATATGTGGTCTCTGAATTGGAATACTCAATATCCAATCAATGTCTATTGATTCTAAAATACATTTGGAAACTCCAAGGGGAAAGAATATCAAGGAAATTTGTGAAGAAATAGAAGGAAAGAAGCCATTCTTTCCACAGCAATTCTCTGTATAATAAAACCAGTGTCTTCTTTCAAACAGTGTAAGAAATTGAGGGTGCAGATGGAGACCAAAATATATATGGATACCTAATGCATAATAATTGTAAAAACACAGAGCAATTGGAAATGAAAGACCTTTCCTTAAGTGAATTACATTTTGAATAACTCCATTTTCTGTATCTCACAGTCTTTGTCCTATCTTGTTTGTTCATGCACTGCATGTTATTATTTTTGGACATTATATATGAAAATTTTAAAAGAAATTGAAAACACCAGAAAATTATCAGCCATTATCTTAATTATTGGTTATGTCACATTCTCTCTTTCCTCTCTTTCTGCAGTATTTTACTGTTTCCCTTCTATACTTATGACTTTCCCTATATTTTCCATACTTTACTCTTTGTTTAATTCTGCATATATTCTTCTGATTTATCTCACTCCTCTGCTGTCTGTTAAATATTGTTATAAGCAACAAGTGAGTGCTTAATTTCAGTTATTTTATTTTCCCATTGTAGAATGTTCATTTATTGTTTTTCTAGAATTTTCTGTTATGTACCAACATTCTCAATCATTACTTTTATTTTCTTGAACATTTTAAATATGGTTGTGTTAAATCTGTCTCTGAAAACTTCACTATCTTTGACCCCCAATAGATGTCTTTTTTCTTGAATTTTACCACATGGTATCATATTCCTGTATGGTTGGATTTGTGTGTACATGTGCTGGATGCTGAGCATGAAATATTTAATAGACAAACTGATAACTAGAATATTGTTTTCTTGTTTGGATGAAGCACTTTTACTCCTTTAACTCAGCTAGGAACATTATATATTTCATGTAGCCCAATTGGGTTGAGAACTTTCAAACATATGACTCAGTCCCTGGAAGCACAGGTATTACTTTTGCTTTTGGCTTATTCTTAGGGTAAAGTCATTTTGGGCTCAATCTTAAAGTCTAAATCTTAAAGGCCAGTGTTTCCTCCACAAGCTCTATGTGTCTCCTCAAATGCTTAACTAGATTCTCTGGACCTCCATTCCCACTTTCAGAACAAACAGATGCTTGGGGAAAAGGTTTCATATCATGATATATATATACTGTCCCCAGTATCCTTCTGAGCCCAAATCTTTATCCCGTTTGTTTCCAATGGCATATTCCTTTTTGCTCTGAGTTCTTGAAGACCATTTTTATTTTATATTTTGTCCAATTTCTCTCTTTGTTTGAAATGGAACATTCACCTCCATTATCTAAATAACCATTATTGGAAGAACATTTCCCTAGGATTATTTTTTTCTTGTACATTGGCTGCAACTTTCCTGAGACTTTTGACTAATCCTTACCTTTCCTATTTCCTGCTCTATTTTTCAGTGCCTTCTGACATTTCATTATCTGCATCAATACACTCAGCCAATGTGTTCTGCTTTAGCACTTTGACTTTAAAATTTTATCTAATACACTTCTAACTGGTACCTCAAATTTGATTTCCTAACATTTCTCACAATCTCCTTTTAATTAGAAGGCAGAATCTTTTTGATATGTAATTCATTCTCTTCCTAAAGTCCCTCAAATTATTTCTCATGGAATGAAAGAAAATCTGAAGTCAACAGAGCCTTTAAGAGGATATATATTCCATCTACTCTGCAACCTCCACAACTTGTCCTCTCTTCTTTCTTTCTACCTTGTTTTCATTGATTTGTGAAATAACAAACTCATTTATTACTTA
>PVKH010030130.1:0-12542 GCA_004027955.1 Chaetophractus vellerosus | reverse complement strand
TTACAATGGGGATTTATTAGCTTACAAGCTTACAGTTCTGAGGCTGTAAAAATGTTCAAATCAAGGCATCATTAGGCAATGCTTTCTCCCTGAAGACCAGCTGCCGGTGATCCTGGACTTCTCTGTTACATGGCGAGGCACATGGCAAGGCACATGGTGGCATTTCTTGGTCTCCCCCTTCTCTTCCAGTTTTCGTTGCTTTCACCTTCTGGCTTCTGTGGCTTTCTCTCTTCTCTCTCCAGATTCATTTTGTTTATAAAGGAATCTAGTAAGAGGATTAAGACCCACCCTGGGTCATACCTTAACTGAAGTAACAATCAAAAGGCCCCACTTATAGTAGGTTTATACCCACAGGAATGGATTAGCTTTAAGGACATAATTTTGGGGGGCCCGTTCAGCTTCAAACCATCACAGTATCCATTCTGGGATTAACTAGAAGTATAAAATAAGTTAAAGGCAAGAAAAGCGTATCTTCAGAAAAGAGGCTCTTTCCCTCTAGGGCGTTATAGGTAACAACTTTTGTATTTTGAAAGGAATTTGGCTTATTTCCACCTGGCCATCTTGGACACCTGGAAAGTTCTAAAAACCACGGAGTCCGTTTGCAGGAAATTACTTGTGGCAAAGGTTGAGTCCATGACAGGCCGAATGTGTCTTTGAAAACTTTAAAAGCTCAGAATATCCTTGCTAGCCATTGTGAGTATCACTTATTATCTCTGCCTTCAAGGTTTTAGTTGTAATGTCCCCTGGAGTTTATTATTTTTAATAGCAAAATATTGACTTTCTAAAACATCCAAATATGCAAGGTGTGACTTGAAGGCCCTAAACTGATTCCAAAAGCACCCCATGAAAATCAGCTGCATTCCTTCTAGTTACAATCTCACAAGATCTTTTGGGTGGCTAATGGATATTGTACAGTATTTTAGACCTAGTTCAATATACGATATACACAAAGGGCCCTCCATGCTCCAAAGGGCCCTCCATGCTCCAAAATGATGTTAAGAAAGGACAATTTGTCACTCTGAAGTTTGTGCACTTAGCACAAAAAACTTTTTACAACTCCAAATTAAGACAGCAGCCATCAGTTAAGTAAACAAAGCATTTACTATAATGCAGATGGTAAACATAGTTGTACTGGACTAAATTCTTTACTGTGGCTGGATAGTAGTCACACAAATAGTAAATGATTGTGAGTTCCCTATATACATGGTGGTAGTGATGATAAACACTTGGAGATTTGAATAGGAAACGTCAACAATGTCCCCTTCTTTAGGCAAAGTTAATTTATGGCAGTTTGCAATTGATAGGAATTATTTGTTAAGGTTCAAGTTAAGATGTTAAAACAAAGAAGCATCAAAATTCAGAGGCATACATGAGAGACAAGTATGTTTCTCTCTCCTGTAACAGTCCTGAGGCAGATGAGCAGTCCAGGCCAGAGGGTTCTGTTCTCTAAGGTCACCTAGGAATTTGGTGTCTTCTAGCGTGTGGTTCTGCCATCCTTTAGGTGGTTGTCCTCATCTCCCTGATTGAAGCTGAGTCACTACCACCATGTTAGCTTTCCAGCCTTCAGGAAGGGGGAATAGTAAATGGAGGAGAAGCAGCTTTCTTTTTAATGACATCACCTGGAAGCTACACATATCGCTTCAGCTCACATCTGGATGGCCTGAGCCTAGCTGCAAGGGAAGCTGGAAACTTATGGCCATGTTCCCTGCTGTGGTTTTATTACCGAATGAAGGAAGGTGAGAATGGATACTAGGAGACAATGAAAATGCTGCAGGTGCTCTCAAGAGAAGAAATGAAATTTGGACTTTAAGGGCTGATAGAACACTGAAAGGCATTCATTATCTTAACCTGCCACCAGCTACTGAGAAAATGATGTCTTCTTCATGGCCTTAAAGTCCAGTGGGAAAGATAGGCAATTAAATAGAAATTAATAAGAATGTGTGAAGGTGGTATGATCAGAGAGACAAAGTGCTGGGAGATCACAGAGCAGGAAAATCTAACAGTCTCAAAACAGAAGGATCACAGTGATGGGTTCCTGGGGTGACTGATGCTGGGCTGGGACTTCTGAGGAAGGTCCTGTTTGGTGGAAAGTGGAAATTGTTCCAAGGGTGGGGATCAGAGACATGGTGTAGCTTTATTGAATGAATATTCCAAAGACAAAAGTCATTTTCAAAGCTTTCGTGAGAAATCTTAACCCCAGGCAGGAGCAAAGGGAAAGCTATGCAGAATTTATCCAGAAAGGAAGAAGGATTACTGAGCTGGGAGAAAATCTTCTTGGCACCAGTGTTGTAGCAAAGTATAGAATCATGATGAGCCCCAGATTCTGGGTCATCTGCAGTGATTTGAAACATGGACCTGGTTATTGCTTGGCTGCAAACACCAATAAATCAATCAAGCTTTTCAACAAGAATTAGAATATTCCTATAATTCCTCATTAATCACGTCTTTTGGAAAGATAGGAAGTGGTAGGAATCACATCTGTTTGGTTGTTTGGTACCAAAACATTAGTGTTTATCTGGTGTTTCTTTACTGAAAAATATCATAAGTTTGAATCATGACAAAATCTATTTCATTTGGAGAGTTGCTTTTGAGAATGGATAGCAAGTCCTGTAAAAACAAATTCAGGAAAGAATATTGCAAAATAATGATTCAGTAGGAGTAGGGGAACTTACTTAAAAGTTCTTTTCTAGTTTGGAATAAAATGTCTCATTTTTTCCTACTTTAGCTCAGAATATCTCCTTTTTGGTATATATTTTATTAGGTTTTGGTCTGAGTGCATGTTCTGAGTTGCTGCATGCTTTTAACTTTACGTTTCTTAAGAATATTCACTTATATGCACTTATTGGATACCTACTATGGTTAAGTGTTGCTAGATATTGCCAGGAGGTGCTAGGCTCTGGGTATTGCTAGGTGCTAGGTGCGGAGGATATGACAATGAAAAAGGCAGGCTCGGCTCATGCCAGAAGAGAGCATGGTGCTGGAATCTGGGGCACCTCACACATCAGCTTACTTCTGAAATGCTGTGAGTCTTTGCCCCCATTATTCAACCTCTCCCTTCTATAAAATTCCTTACCTATAGTGAGAATGATGACAGAATTGTTCTTTCCCCTTTCAATTCTCATTCCTACCCTCTGGTACCATTTCCAGACTCTCACCATGACTTGGACATGGTTGATCTTTGAAGAAAACAAGTATAGAATACACCAACCATTTCCTTACCAAGCCTGTTTTGAGACGGAGACACAGGAAGAATTTCCTGGAAGGAGGAATGTTGTTCCCACGCCACCTTTCCATGCTGATTCACAAGATACCAGCTTAGGTGTGTCTTAGAATCCAGTGCCAAGCCGAGGTAATTTCCATTGTCCACCTCTCATCAGGGGTAAGCTTGGTGGAAAAACGGAATGTACAAAGTAAATTTCTTCTAGAATTTGACAGGAGTAATGGAATGGAGAGGGTCTTAACCTTTATTGAGTATTGCTAAGTGCTAGGAACTGTGTCACATATGTTACCCCATTTAATATAAGGAACACCCAATGATGAAGCATTATTATTCCTGTTACTCAGACGAGGATGTTGAGGTTCATAGAGGCCAAGTAGCAATTGATCGAGTACAGAGGCGGGATCCAATCCCACCTCTCTGAGAACTCCAATGACCATACTGTCCCTCATGAACAATCTCTTGCCTTGAGCCAATGTAATCCAGAGACCTAACGAGTCTGGTTGGGGTAGGCCCCCTCCTTTCAGGAAAATTCAGGTGATGTCCAGCTGTCTGGGAGACAACCCCCTCCAAGGCTAGGGCAAAATAGGACAGATTTGAGCTGAGAGAAGAACTTGGCTGGGATATTAGTGCTCAAGCTGTTGTCTTACTGGCAAGAATGGATCGTTTTTGTTTAGAAAAATGATTGGAGGTCATCACCCTTACTTTCCTTCATTTGGGCCTCAAAGATACCAATAAAACATTAAAAAATTTTCTGGGGTTTTGAAAACTTGTTCCAAATGTATGTCTGGACCAGGTATGTGGAAAACGTGTGTGATCACCTTACACGCAGCAGAAGTTGTCCTAGCTTTGTACATTGTGTTTTAATGATCCGCCTCCCCTACAGTCTGTGGGTTTCCAGAGGACAGGGAATGCGTCTTACTCATTGTGGAATTGCCAGCACCAAACAGTGTCTGGCACACAGCTCAGCAAATGTCTGTTGAATTTAACTGGTCTCCTGATGCTTCTTGTCTGTAGCTAAAGGAGTCAAGTTTAAATGCAAAAGGACAATCAAATCATGGATTCCCTGTGCAACTCCTGGTGGTCCATCAAGGAATCTGACAAGTGGGTAGCAACATTTGTTACATGTCCATTTTATCTGTGACTATAACTGCCAACTTTTTCAAGGGAAAAAGGAAATTTGGAGAGAAACTAGGGGAAGCCCATAATAATCTTGAAACATACTTAGTTTGGAGAGCTGCTTGGAAAATGGTTAACTTTTCACTTGCACAGGAAGAGCAGAGAGCAGCGCCTGAATGAGGACAGCTGCTCCATGGTCTGAGCGGCTCTATTTGCATTTTTGTTCTTAGAGTTGCTATGACCTTTTAACTAATGCTGGTAATGCACTGATGGTTAGTTTCAATGATTTCCTTTATTGTGACTTGCAGATCAATCTCCTACATGGTTGTTCCATTTAACCTGTATTCCCTAGATTATTTCTTGAAGCAATTTATTGAACATTATACTAAATTGAACTGCATTTGCTGTCCCTTGACCCAATTACTTAAATGGTCCTTATCCATTTGATTTTGATTTTGTGCTCTCTTGCTATTTGCTTTCCCTCTCATTTTACTCTCATTTGCAAAAAAGACTATTTTGTTCTGGGGTTCCTTGCTCCTTAAACCTCTCTCCGACTATTTGAGCAGTGTGACTCGTATGGGCAGCTCTTCTAATTTGAAAAATCCCAGTTCTTCCATTTAAGTATGGTTTATTTCAGCAATTCAATGCTACAAAGATTTATAGAGTGCCTATCTTGTGATAGGACTAAGCTCAGAGCTATATGCTTGGCCCCTTTCTCCTTTGGAGTAAATTTGCTAGCTGAGAGACTCTGATCTCTGAGCAGGGTGTCTTAGTTCTGGATCCTGTCACATGGTTTTCCAACATCAGTTTCAACTTTTTTGGGTGCCTCTCAACACTCCTCTCCCAGTGCACAGCAAGTGCCAGCAGGTTAGGGGGCTGCTGTCACTTGTGTGTTCCTGACTTTCAATTCATGGTCGTGTCCCAGGTGTTCCACATCATAGTCCTAAAAATAGTTTCTACTCTTTGTCTAATAATAGTCATATAATATGCTTGGTCCTGGTTTATGTTTTAAATATTTTTTAAAAGGCAGTATCAATACAATTTGTCACTTCCCATCCTTATGCTTTTCTCTTTAAAACTGCGATCTCAAGGAAGATTCACCGTTTTCCTTCATTTCTCCTAACCCTTGTCAACTAACTGTGTTTTTATTGGCCTTAAAACTTGTTTAAGTAGAGCTAATGGTGAGAATGGAAAGTATTTTCTCTGGGAAACCTGATTATTTATACTGCATGAGTAAAGGCATCTTTAAACAGGGCTCGCTTTTGGTCTTCTCCAATTTTTACCTTGGAGTGAAAGTGACATTTTGTTAAGCTTTTCCATTATTTCCTAATTCCCACATCCATCTTGGGAGGCCAATGCTGCTATCACCAATTTGCTATTTAAATCCCATTATAGCTAATTCCCCCTGTAACCAACAAAGAGCCCAGTCACAGGGGGGTTCTCCCCGCCTGCGGTGTCCGACCCCACTGAGGCCCTGTCAGTACAAACAGGATTTGAACTGCTCTCATGAGGCAAAGGAAAAAACTTGTCTAAAACCACTTAGTAGCTCAATGGCTGAAAATCCAGAAATTCCAGATTTGGGGATATTTGCCCTGATCACTCAACCGTGCCGTAGTTCAAGCCGCTGGTTATATTTTGAGTGACAGCAATTTGATTCAACCATGACATTGAACAGGAGATTGAATTACCAGGGTGTTGAGTTTACTGAAGGGAAAGACAAAACAAAGTAGGAGAAATGGTGGCACTGGAGAAAGGCAGAATTTGGTTGCAAATGGAAGGAAATGGAATTAGTCTGTTATTTGAAAGGGCCAAGACTGTGGGGATTATACTGATGGCCCCATGGAGTGTTTTTTAAAGCTTTGTATAATTCTGTGAAATGCTTTCTTGTGTTACAGAAAAAATAAGGTCCTGCTTCTTAGCCAAAAAGGAAAAAATAGCACATTACAAAAGAAACAAATCTAAATGTTTGAAAATATGACCTTTGGTCTTAGAAATGCTTCTTCATTTTTTTCTTTTTGGATTTGTTCTACGGCAAATGGAAGAGAAGGGTTTGGCTACTTTCATTTCATCCCTGTCCCCTTTCTGGATGATGTCTGGGTCCTGGCTAGACTCTTTCTTAATGGTGTGAGGATAGGGTCATTTGGCAAATAACTGGAGGAAATATGACATTTTTGTTTGTAGCTGTATTGTATTCCAAAAGGAAATGTGGTTCTATTACAAGTTTGCTATAATCTTAAACGTCTGGGCTCTGGTACAACTCTGCACTTATAAAAGGGGAGCCCAGGCAGGGTCTTTTGAACATTTGGAACTAAATGTTCTTTCTATGGAATATGCTGTTTTTCCCCAAAACATGCTTCTCCTCTGAAAGATGGCTTTTCTTTCTTTCAAGAATTAAAGAGGAATATTTAATGTAAACACTGAGTCTGGTGTGAATAATTTCATCTTTGGTTTTAAGAAGCAGTTAAAAATAGGTTCATTTGAAGGTTTTACATGTATTTTATGTGTAAAATACAATTTTTCCAGGCTTCCTCACCCTCACACCTGGATACAGCATATTTGACAATAGGAGATCAATTTTCTCTGTTCACTCAGTCAACTAAACACATTTCCTCTTCAATCTATTTGTTTCAATAGAACGAGACTGGCTACTTTTGGCATTTGGCATTCATTAAAGAAGTAGCTTGTATTTTTTCCAGATGATTTTAGTGTATATGTCAGCACTATGTACATTGAACTCTATTTTTTTTTAATAAAGCAGAATTCAGTCTAACCTTTTTATATATGAAAAAATGGAGCCATATGGTAGGATTTCATTTTTCAAATGTAGTTTTAGCAGACAGAAAAGTTAAATTCTGGCCTTGTAGAAAGCAGGTTGAGTTTGTTTCATGTCATTCTCACTGTTGACTCTGAGTTTGACGAGTACTGCTGTGAGTCTTGGCTTTGCAGGATGCACGGCGTATCTCTTGCCCTTGTGTTTAGACAGATGTGAAGAGTAAGGGGACTTGAGCAGACATTTCGGACAGGCAGACGAAGTCAAACATTCTTGGAAACTGATGCAATCTAGGTTTCAGAAGAGATTGTAAAACCCAAAAGACCTTTTTTCTGTTCTACAGTGATATGTTCAGTTGGGAGGGGGGAGGAGGGGTGGAACTCAAGTCAAGCAATGGTATCTGTGGCCCTTGATGGATTGACACTAACAGGCCAGCTAAAATGGAAAACCCTTTCCCAAGATAGCTGGACTACCTTCATTTGGAGATCTTACCACTTTGTAGAATTTTAAAAAGACTCTCATGGGATCATGGAATAAAGATGTCAGCCAAGAAATGTCCTGGAAGACATCTGCCCTATGTATGTGTGAAACAATCTGCTGTTTGAAAAACAAAAATCATATGTGATATAGCTTGTAAACTATTTTTTGCTTGAGAAAGATAATGGTTGTGAATAGAAATACATCTGGGTCTCTTTAAAATACCAAGCACCGCACTCATTTATGAATGTGTAATCATTGATTGCAATCAGCTCTGGTTGGGTGGCATCTCTTCTCACTCCCAGAATGGGCTAGAGCAGCTTGGAGATTCTGAAGACAGATTGGCACAGATCTCCAAGGGAAAAGCAGGTTCCAGTGGGAAAGGCCGGTTGACAAGGCACAACCATAAAGGGAAAGTTTGGAAGGAATTTTCTTTACCAGTGAGTAGCTACTGGCTGTTCTAGTAAGAGACAAATGGCTTGGAAACTATGGAAAAGGCTGGCTAAGCATATTCAAAACTGTGTTTCTTCACAAAGTGATTGACAATAATTATAGATTAATGTGAAAGTTTCAATAAAATTTCAAATTGAAAACAGCTGTAAGTTTATTAAAAATCAAGTAAGAAAAGACACCATATTCTTGTTTTTAGTGGTTTCATTTTTTCCAACACCTTGCATTGTTGTAAAACATTTTTTACAAACTATGAAAGAGCATTTTCAAAATACTACTACTAACTATAGCCCATATGTTACATTTGGTGTATTTTTCCCCCAACCCACACAATTATTAACGCCCTATATTAGTATTAATATTTGTTATTGTTCATGAAAGAACATTCTCATAATTGTCCTGTTACCCACAGCCCATCATCCACCACTAGATTTCCTGTGTAATAAAGTCCCATGCTTTGTACAGTTTATTCAAAGTGTATACTCAGTGACTCTCATTTTCATCACAGAGTTGTGCAGTCATCACCTCAGTCAATTTTAGAACATTTTCATTACTACAAAGGAAAAATCACATACCCCATATACACCCATTGTTGTCCCTTAGTATTGAAATAATATTTTCTTGCCATTGTTGTAAAATATTACAATATTACAGTTAACTATCATCCATAAGTTACTTAGATGTAATTCCCATGTATCACCACATTCTTAGCACTCTTTAAAAGAAGAGCATTCTTATATTATTAACCACAATCTTCTTCTACCACTGAAATCAGTATATTATACATTCCCTAAATTATTCTCTGTTTTCCTTTCAATTGACATTTATGTCCACAGACTACTCCTTTCAGCCCACGATCACATTTATAAATGAGCAGTGTCAGTTTACTTTTTTTTTTAAGTTTTTTTTTTAATTACATATCCCCACCCCCCCCACCCACCCCCACTTTCTGCTTGCTCTTGCTGTGTGTCCATTCTTGCGTTCCTCTCTGTCCGCTTTGTCTCCCCCTCGTTAAGGCGACGCGCTGAGACCGGTCACCACGCAGGCAGCTTTGCCCTTCTTGTGGGCGGCTTCTGCTTCCATTCACAGCCAGCTCTGCTTCAGTTCGCGGGTGGCTGGCTGCGCTCCGTTCGCAGGCGACCTGCCCTGCCCATGGCGACTTTGCCCCGTCCATGGCAGCTTTTTGCCCTGCTCACGGTGGCTCTGCCCGCCCATGGTGGCTTGCCCTTCTCAAGGCGGTCTGCCTGCTAGGAGAGGAACCCGGGAACTGAACCCGGGGCCTCCCATGTGGTATACCAGCGCCCTTATCCACTGGGCTATACGGCCGGCCCCCTATCAGTTTACTTTTTAATGAAAGATAATATACATGCAGAAAAGTGCACATACAGTTTGATACCTTTTCACAACTTGAACACACCTATGTAACCAGAGCCCAGATCAAGAAACAGGTCATAACCAGCTCCCTAAAAGTACCCCTCATGACCCTTCAAATCCCTACCCTTCCAAAGGTAGCCACTGTCCTGACTTGTAACAGCATGGATTAGTTTTGACTCTTTTTGAATTTTATAAAAATAGAATCATACAGCATGAACACTTTTGGGTCTAACATTATGCCTGATAAATATATACATATTACTGCAAGCAATTGTTCATTCTCATTCTATAGTGCTGCACTGTGTGACTATGCCATAATTTACCTATCTGTTCTACTGTTGATGAAACTTTGGATGGTTTCCAATACTTTAGGAATAGTTCTTCTGTGAACATTCTAGAACAAGTTTAATAGTGGACGCATGCATTCATTTCCTTTGGGTCTATACCTAAGAATGAAATTGCTGGATCATAGGATATGTATATTTTCAGCTTTGGTAGATCCTGCCAACAAGTTTCCCAAAATGGTTGTGCCACTTCAGAGTCTAATATAAGAGAATAAGTAGAAAGAGAATAGACTAGAATGGAAAAGAAAATGGAAGTCTGCATCACATGCTGTAGCAGTAATTATTGTTTTTTCACTCTTTTGTTTCATCTATATAGATATTTATGTTTGTTCTAGATCTCTGTGAAATATACTTCTTTTTTGTGTTACCATGAAAATGTTTAAGAAATACTTGTCTAATCTTAAGGCTCAAGTTCAAACAATTATATTGACTGTTTTGCTTTAATAAGCAATGGAAATTGTTCTGGTGTAAGTGAGTAATAGAAAAGGTATAGTGTAGCACAGGGGAATCGTAAGCTCTTTTGAGGATCTGGACCAACTTTCAACAATAATCATATTTTTAAAAAACATGCTGTGATAGGAGTTATAGAGAGAAATGGAAGCATAATGTTTAGTAATCATTTGTGATTTTTAGACAGTTTCAGCAGCATGGGAATTCCATGTTATCATTTCTGGGCCTGTGTATTGAGTGTCCTTGTGGAGTGGCCCTTTTAAAGTCTCTCTCCAGGAGCCGGCTGGATAGCCCAGTTGCTAGGGCACCGGTTTACCACATGGGAGGCCCCGGGTTCAGTCCCGGGCCTCTTCTAACGGGTGGACTGCCTCGAGAAGGCAAGCCAACGTGGGCGGGGCATGCTGCCGCAGGCAAAGGCAAGCCCCCGCGAGCAAGGGCAAGTCCCCACCAGCAGGCAGGCCGCAGTGCCGGTGAGCTGACTCGGCAGGTCGCCCCAGTGGGGGGAGGCAGGCGGACACAGAAGAACGCAGAGAAAAAAAAAATGAACACAGCAAGAACAAGCAAAAAAGAGGCGTGTATAATAAATAAAAATAAATCTTTAAAAAAATAATAAAATAAAGTCTCTCTCCACACTCACCCCAGGTCCAACTTGCCCAGTTCCTCACTCTTCAGGGCCAAAGCAAAGAGGTAATTCCACCATCATAAGGAAAAGGCATAGTTCACCAGCAAAACATATTTGCGTTTGTTTCCTGATCAGCCAGAATGGCTAGGGCTCAGTAAAGAATGTAGCAGGCATCAGAAGAGAACTGTGACATAGTAGACTGACCGAGAGTGTATCCTGGTTCCACTACTTATGACCTCTATGACCTTGTGCCTCAGCTGAACCATCTGTACAGCAGGATAATAACAAGACCTTCCTTGAAGAGTTATTTGAGGATTAAATTAGATTAATAAAAGAGCACTTGAAACAATGCCTAGAACATATTCAATACTCAACAATGCTAGCCATTATTATATAGATTTCATCTGTCCACAAAAGGGCTAGTCCTGACTCCTGTTGTGGCTTTTAAAAGATGCGTAATAATTTGTCTTTGGGTGTAGCAGTCTCCTATTCAAGTTCAAATATATCAGGGAGAATTGAGCCTTTATTAGACATAAATACTTTAGCATTTATGTTTATTGTGTCCTCCATGTAACACTGCTCCTGTGGGGATATTAATAGCTGTAATGAGAAAAAAGGGAAGGGTCAGGTAAGTTTGGGAAATGCTATAAAATGTATAGAACCCATAAAAATAAATAGGTTTCTTTACTTCAGGCCTTCTCAGAGCCTTTAAAATGCTAGTGTTACATGCAAAACTCTAATAAGGGAATGAGGTGCATTGTATTTCAAATGTATTTGATTTAAAATACCCTCTCTCACTTATCCCCCCCCCCTTTTTTTTACAGCCTTCACAATGGCTTTAAGTGATCAGATTGCCTGAGCAGTCTCCTCACAATGTTCTCAGATGTGTGACATCAGAGGTAGTCAGGAAAGGCCCCAAATAGAGATTGCAAACTCCAAAATCACAGGAGCCAGGTAGGCAATGCACATGTGTAGAGAGACCAGTTGTGACAAAACAGGGCATGATGGAGTCTGTGACAAGCTAGAAGGTCAAGCTTCATTTAAGGCATTCAAATGAAAAAAGAAATACTTACAAAGCTGGGTTGGGCACAGAAATACATCTGCTGGCTGTTAGTCCAGGACATGACCTGCCTGGAATACCAAAAGATAACTGAAAAGTATAATTAAGGTGGTTAGAAAGGGTTCCTATTGGGAAAATAAGAGGGCTGCTAGATGGACATTTATAGTTTGTTTCAAGCCAGGTCTTTTCCATATCAGGGCATGGGAGTGGGAGACTTTAAATTCTTGCACCCAGCAGATAGTTGTTTATAAATGGATGTGGAATTGCAGCCATTTTTGTCTTTGACTTTGGGTAACAGGTCTACCAAAGTTTGTGCATGTGAATTTCATCTATTGATAGGGTAACTTTATTCTGACTATTTAAGGACTCACGAGTGATAGCTTTTCCCACAAGTAAAAATGTGCCAAAGAAGATGAGTGGTTACTCATCTTTTCTCTCTCCTTCTCTTCCTCCCTTTCTCCCTCCTTCCCTTTCTCCCTCCCTCCTTCTTTCTTTCCTTTCTTTCCTTTTGATAATGTTCTGATGATAGCACCTATTGCCTAATGTGGTACTATCTTTTAGGCTCACGGTTCTACTGGAACTGCAAATCTGATCATGCCATTCCCTTTTGTAATATCCTTCAACGTACCCATAGTCTTTATGGAAACTTCTTCATATGG
>PVKH010030129.1:0-12355 GCA_004027955.1 Chaetophractus vellerosus | reverse complement strand
CCAGAGGAACCAGGAGGACATCTGCTCCTACAGCCACCGGCTGAAAGGGGACCCAGATACCACGGGGCAGGTGGTAGGAATTATCTTGTCTGCAGCTGCAAACACTCCTTGTTTTTTGGGATGGGACCCATCCATCATCATCATTTTGTTGGTTGTCCCAAAGAACTGGACAGTAGGAGCTGTCAGCTATTCTGCTGGGATTCAGAGCTTAAGTGGCATTTGAACAGCCCAAAGATTTAAGTCTCTGTGAAATATACTAAACAGGTATATTGAAAATTATAGGTTCAAATAGAAGAAGAATTATAAATGAGGAAATTATAAGTGAGTATAACTATGTTAGAGTGGGGAAATAGAGTTTCATATATTCCCAGATAAAGTCTGCCAAAAGGGCTTTGATTTGTGCTATCTGCCTTGGCCATGGTGTCCAGATGCCCCTAGAGCCCCCCAGAGCACTCTTGTCTGAGGCTTTGCTTACTGTGGCAATTAGTGAGACTTGCCTGAGACCTACATAAGCGTGACCTCCAGAATGACCTCTCAACTCACTTTTAAATCTCTTGGCCATAAAAACTTTTAAAATTTAATGTCCATATCCCATAGAAGTGTTTTAGGGGCATTTTCCCCCATGTATCACCACATTGTCAACACCCTGTACTAGTGATGTACCTTTGTTATAAATCCTGAAAGAACATTCTTATATTTGTATTCTTATCTACAGTCTTAGGCTATCCCAGAATTTCCTGAGTTATAGAGTCACTGGTGGGTCCAATTTACTAACATCAGTCCTAAAGTGTTTCCCAGCTGTGGAGAACCAGAGCCACGCGGCACGAGAAAGACTGAGCCTGCCATTGTTGACTTTGAAGATGGAGGAAGGAGACCATCAGTCAAGTAAAGTGAGCTAAAAAATCTGGAAACGGATTCCCCCCTAAAGCTTCAGAAAGGAGTGCAGCCCTACTGACACCTTGATCTTAGTCTGCTGAGCCCTGTATCAGATTTCTGAACTTCAGGAAGGTAAGATAATAAATGTGTGCTGTTTTAAGCCACTAAGGTTATGGTAATTTGTTATAGAAGCAAAATAAAACTAATATATTAGATGTTTTATTATCATACTTGGCTTATAAAATGAGTTGAGATTCTTTTCCCATTTATTTCCATTCCATGGAAGATTTTGTGTAAGATTGGAATGAAACATTAATAGAAAGTGAAGTAGAACTTCTCCTTTACAATTATTTGTGTATGCTGTTGGTTTTGTTAAGCTTTAAAAAAAACTCTGGTTCAGTTTTTAAATTGTTCTAAGAGTATTCTCAACTTATTATTGTAATATTAATCTTGCAGTTATAAGATTATTCTTTTGTCAAGTTACTTTTTCCCCAGGGTTTTCTGATTTTCTTGTATCTAAATTTAAAGGTCCAAAGTATTCTAAATCTTCTAAATCTTTGCTCTTTTCCATTCTTAATACTGGTTATTTGACTCATCTCCTTCTATTTTTCTTGAACAATTCACGAGAAGTTTGACCACTCTGCATTTTCAATTTCTTTGATTTTGTGCAGCTTTGGTCTTCCATTTAAAATCATTTCCTTTATGTTGAAGAACATACCATGGAAGTTACTTTGCTGGCGTTCTGCTGGTGGTGAAAGCTCTCAGTTTTAATTTTTGTAAACATATTTTTATTTTTCACTTATTATTAAGAGTCTGTCTCTACATAATTCTAGGCTGACAGTTTTATCATTTCACTGTGTCTTGGCTTCTGTTGTTGCTATTAAAATATCTACTGTTAGTTTATTTTTAGGAGATTTGTTTATTTTTGCTGGCTGCTTTAAGAGCTTCTCATTCTCTGGAGTTCTAAAGTTTTAATGCAACCTACATAGTTATACATTTATTTTTATTTACCCCACTTGGCACACACTGTGTTTCTTCTATCTGTAAATTCTTATCTTTCATCATTTCCAGAAAATTCTTTGTCATTACCTTTTCAAAAGTTGGCTCTTCTCCGTTATTTCTGTTCTCTTCTTTTTAAACTGATAAATAAAAGTTTAGATCCTCTTGTTCTCTCTTACATACCTCTAAACCTCTCTTTAGGATTCTTCAACTCCTTTTGTCATGCTGCATTTATCAATATTTTTTATAACAAAGCTTCTGGTTTACTAACTGACTCTTCATCTGTGTCTAATCTGATCATCCTTTAAATTCTTCATTTTAAAGATTATATTTTAATTCCTAAAAGTTTAATTTTGTTTAAATCTGAATGGTAGTTTAAAAATATTTTTTATCTTTTATTTAAAAAAAATTTATACATATGTCCTATATCTGATAATTCCAATATCTACAGTCCTGGGAATCTATTTCTCTTGTAGGTTGATTCCATTGATTCACATATGTTAGCTGGATGCGCTTTTTTTTGCCATGACTTTAGAATAGAGATCATATTTGATTACCATAAATCTGTGAAAGTCCTGAGGGCCTGAATTTTCTTTACAGAGGATTAATTTAACAGTGAGATACTGTTTTTCATCTGCCAGCTGAGCAGAAATCTAAGAGTAATAATATTAAGTACTGAAGTTGATTTTGCTGGAGGAGAAAAACTTGAATAGCTATTGCTTGTTAGAATTGAATATGTTAAATTGCAAGGTTTATTTTTAAAACAGATTATATATTAGAAGAAAGTTTAAGAAGGATCTTGATGTTTTCTGATGCTACCAAGAAAGTTTAATCTACTACTAGTAAAGGTACAGAATAAATAAGTGAGATCTTAGTGGAGTTAATTATTACAAGATTGGTGGGAAACAGCCTTATACAACAAACATAATTGAAAACAAGTGAATACAGTGTTTTACAAGAAACATTAGCAAATTAATTTCTGATTTAAAAAGTCATAAACTTGGAGTTACAAGCAACATCTTGGACTTTTTTAATAATACAGAAAAATTCTTTGTCTTTCTTTTGAAATAAACCTAGACAGAAAACCAAATTTCAAATTGACAAGATACAGGGTAAGTACAGATTTACTTTCACTTTTATGGGAATAAGCACTCAAATATTTCCTCACCTTTTTCTTATCCATCTGACCAGATATAATGACTGTATAAGAGCTTTGTCTTTTCAAATCTGCTATATCATCTTATCATTATATTTAAGTTTTTTAAATAAAACTTTTAATTAAATTCTGTAGTCTCTGCCTTCAACTACATTTTTAAGGAAAAAATTAAATTAAATAATATAAAACTTACCATTTATTTGTTTCCACAATGGGAGCAATTCACTCATGTATACACCTCTTTGAAACATTAATTTTAACACTCCCATGGTGGAGCAAACTGGCAAAATTTATTAAAATTAAATTAAGAATGTCCATCTAACAATTTCACCTAGAAAATTATCCAGTAGAAATAAACAGTATATAAAAAGGATTATTACAGAAACTTGTAATTACAAAAAAAAAAGTCAAACAATATGAAGAGCATCTGAAAAAATTTAAATACATCCAACTCATGGGACAACTTGGAAACATAGGTACTGACTATCTTTTAATGAACTATCTTTTGGAGGATGTTTGTATAATGAATAACCTTTGATGACAGAGTGTGCCCCTCCAGATCAAAGGGCACGCATGCTTCCTGTCCAGTATATTAAAGATAATGTCACACTCTGGAGCAAAAGGCAGACATGCTCACTGCTCATTATAAAATAATCACGTTCCTTATGCTACGGGCTCCTCTCCTGCAATGCAAACCCCTTCACCTATAGGCATCGACTAGGGTCTACCTGCGCTAACCTCATAGGACTTGAGAGAGAGGGGGACTCTCAAAAACAGGCAGATGTTGATGTCGCTTATTTGTTGTAAGTAACGAAGTTCTTTGTTTTAATTTACAAGTCTTGGGGGGCAGATGTGGCTCAAACGGTTGGGTGTCCGTCTTCCATATGGAGGGACCTGGGTTCGATCCCCAGGACCTCCTGGTAAAATAAAAATATAGAAGGCGTGCGGGCTGCCAGGCCCTGCGAGCGGGCGAACCCCCAGGCCCTGTGCGTGTGCCACCAGGCCCCACGCACGGGTGTGCCAGGCCCTGCCAAGCCACGCAGCAAGATGATGACCTAACAGGATAGTGACACAAGGGAGAGCCAAGACGAGATGCATCAAAAAACCAGGAACTAAGGTGGCACAGGTGGCAGAACGCCTCTCTCCCACATCGGAGGTTCCCAGGATCGAATCCTGGTGAAGACAGGAGGAGAAGGATGAGAAAAGAGGGGAGGAAACAGACACAGAGAATTGCCCAGCGAATGGACACAAAACAGCAAAAACGGGGGAGGGGGGTTAAAATAGATATAAATAAATAAATAAATCTTAAAATTTTTTTACAAGTCTTGCATCATCTTTTGGCATCCATAAAACTGTGGCAGGCTAACTTCAGACCCTTTACAGTTCTTGACAGATTGGGTGACAAGGATGGAATGCTGCTATGGTTCTGGTAGAGAAAGGACAAGGGTTCCACAGGCCAGGTTTTGGGATATAAGACTCTCTGCAATAAGGGATCTGGGGTGGTGGGGGTGGGGGTGGTGGTGTTGTGTGGTAAAGGCCCCCTGCTGGCCTCCCTGTTGATGAAGGCTTAGAGGCTAGGCACTGAGAGGTAGCATTGAAACAAGTTCCCCAGGTGATGCCTTGGTTATTATTGCTTGCTCTCCTCTGGGAGGTTGGGGGAGGGAATACTATCATGATATGGGGCAGCAGCAAGCCCTGCAGCCCTAGCCAAAAGGCCGTGTGTCTGTGACTGATGACCCACAGAGTCCACAAAGCAGAAATAGATGGTGTCGGCAATGAAGACTTCACTATTCAATACAGAGCTTTGAGAATCTCAAAATTATTAGCAGTTCTTTTGGTTGAGCTGTAAGTGAGTGGCTGCTCAAATCAGGAAAATCTTTGTTTCCTGGCATAGAACTCTCCCCTTCTCCTTCCATCCCCTCTGATTCCTTTCTCTCCCTCTTCTCAGATCTCAGCTGCTTTACAGAAAGCTATTCCTGTCCCCAAAAGATACCAAAGATCATGTGTACCAGTCTCATTATGTTGGGAATTCTGTTGGATACAAGTGCCCAAGTCACCATTCTACCCAGTCCTGTGGAGTGGGGAGGGGACAGGCACCTAGATTCAGACAATGGGGTTTGGACAGGGCTCACAAAGAAGAAGGGAACTTGATGTAACCTTGTAGGTTGAACAATGTGAGCCAATTGAATATGCAGTTATTGGTGCTTCTACATCTAAATCTGCTTCTTCATCCCCAAAGTGCTAGGGGCTTCTTCCACCCATGGGAGGGTGGCCTGTAGTGAAGGCCTCCAGGACACAGCCCTAGTGACCCCTTCAAGCTACAAGTTTCTGGGATAAGTCTTGTCAATGGTAGCCTGAGGGAAGGGGAGGCAAGCTCTACCCAGAAGGGCCCTTCTGGGTTTCAGGCTGATCACCTTACTGGCATGGTGTCTTAGTTTGCCAGAGCTGCTATGACAAACACAGCACAATGGGTTGGCTTAAACAACAAGCATTTATTGTATCATGGATTTGAAGCTAGAAGAAGTCCAAAATCAAGATGTTGTCAAGGCTTGCTTTCTCCTGGATTCTGTAGCTTTCTGTTGCTGGCTGCCAGCAATCCTTAGTGTTCCTTGGCTTGTATCTCTGCCTCCCATCACATGGTGATGTTGTCTCCTTTCTTCTGTGCTTCTGGATTCTGCTTATTCCAGATTCTTCCTGTAGCTTTCTGTCGCATAAGCCTCCAGTGATATGGATTAAGACCCACCGTTTTTCAGTTGGCCTCACCTCAACTAAAAATAACATTTTCAAAAGGACCTTTAACAATGTGTTCATAGCCACAGGGACATGGGTTAAGATTAAGAACTGCATTTGCTGGGGTACATAATTCAACCTGCCACACATAATTACCAGGTACAACTTTTTGAAAAGCAGCTACTGCACTTTCATGGAATCTAAACGCCTAATCCATGGTGGGCTGTGTCTCTCCCATTTTTTGGGTTGGTCAACTGGGACACCATGACCAAAAGGTGGGAAGGGCCCAACATGGCTCACTTGTCAAATGGAAACGATATATTCTGGAGCACAGCTGCTGGTACCAGCAATATCTTGGCTTTACCTGAAAAATGGGCAGCTAACCCTCTAGGAGAAACTTCACCCCCATTCTTCTCACTGAAGCACTGTTTCTGGCTCAATGGAGTTCTCAATTCACAGAGGTTCTCCTGAACACCTGGTCTGGTTCACTGATGGGGAACCTGTATGCATATTATGCTTTGTCCTAAGTAATCCACTTCTAGTAATTTAGTGTACAAACAAATTCACATGCATGCATAAAGTCATATTTGTAACGGGGTTATTGCAATATTGTTTTTGATAGCAAATGCCTAGCTACTACCTAAAAACCCCTCACTTAGGAACTAGGCAGAAGAACTACTTGTAGCTCAAAACAAACCATGGCAAGCTATCCCGAAGCATGATAAATAAAAATAATAATAACAAGTTTTGTTTTGATGGCCAGCAAGTATTTTATCAGTGCTATGTAAGGTGGGAGTGAAAGTATGTCCCATTACTTTTGCCGTTCACTGACGCCTTATGTACAACCTAACAAGTAACCGCGTACTTGCTAAGCAGAGGTAACTTTAAGGCCAGCCCCTTAATCTTCTCCCTCAAACTCTCAACCCTCCAGTCCCACAAGATTATCACTCCCATATCCTCCCACACAAATTCTGCGAACTGCTACTGGTTCCAAGATTTATTGTTCTATGGAAAAGCAGGGATCTGAAAAAAATAAACTTGGTCATTTTCATGTAAAAATCACATGTATGAAAGTGTCGGCATGGGCTACCTCTGAAAGGAAACAAGAAACGGTGATGGTGCTGCCTCTGCAGAAGGGGAGAAGGAGCCCTGAAAGTCTTTGGTGCAGGTAAGACTTATTTTCATTGTTCTGTATAAATAATCCCCATTAGGTTAAGAAGTATTATCTCTGGGTGGTGAAAATCCAAAGGACTATTTATTTATTGCCCAGGACTCATTTTGTATTATTTCTACAATTAACTTAAAATTATTCTGAAAACAAATGAACAAAAACAGTTAAAGGTATTTTTTTGAAAAGACTCATAAAGCAAGAATATAGGAGAAGGATATATCCATATTTTGGTAGCTGGGAGAGCAACATGTTTCTAAAAAGAAAAATATAATCCTGACTGGGAACCTGGATGCTGAGATTTAAATAGAAATGACATTAAAACAGCACACTACTAGAAAGCCAAATGACTGCCAGAAAATATAAATCTAGATGCAAAATTACGTATAAGAAAATTTATCAGATCAAAAGAAATTTTGGTTAAACAAAAATTCAAAGACCAATCCAGCAATGTCTTGCTTTTCTTGTGTATTTTGATGTCTTCTTAGACACAAGTATACGACCAATGAAAGAAACAGGATCGTAACAAGAAATTCTTAGTTTCATTCATTAGTTGTTCAATAGTCGGGTGTCTCCCAGAATCCTAGCTGGAATAGCTTCAGTCATTACCATACCATACAGACAGACATCTCTCCGGGCTTTTGCTGGGATTCTTTTATTCCCACTGCACTTTGAAGGATTTGAGATGGAGAATGCTGTGCCGTTGCTTTGCACGTCTTCCAGACCGAAGAGAATGCATTTGGGAGCAGCAGATTGAAGTTCATTTTCTGAGGGCCTGTGAAAATATCTCTTGCCATTGTAGGTCAGTTGAACTAAAAGGAAAAAAAAAAAACACCTTAAATCATCGGACTGGTATTATATGTATACATCTATAAATACTATTGTATACCCTGCTTATATCAGTTTGAACAGTTTGTAAAACTCCAAGAATGTAAGGTAGATTCTTCATCTTTTAGGAAAACAGCACCTCTTAAAACAATTGTTTTACTTCATCCTTGGGGTTGTTGCTAATGGCAACATCAAGGAATGCACCGGAGTGTCATAATAATCCTCCATTAAATCCCTAGTGTTTAAATTTTAATGCTATAATTCAAGAGCTGACAAAAGCCCATTGAGCGCACCCATGGGGAGGAAAACAGGCAGGCCCATTTTCTCAGGGTGATGCTATAGCAACATGGAATGAATTTAGGGTCAGGGAACAAGCAGTCTCTAAGCTTTGTTTGCATTTCATGGCTAAAAGTAGAATCCAACATTATAAATTTGAGTCAAATAAGAGGTTATTTTGAGCAACAGGAAGATAGCTCACTTTGTACTGTTGTTTACATTGAAAACAGACAGAAGGTAACAAAACCAGAACTGGAAGAAAGACATGCCGACAAATATATTAGAAAATGACTCCCAAAGAGACGGTGTCAGGAACCCCTAGACCTCTCTATGCTCGATAGCCAATCTTTCTCCCCTGGACCAATGCTGCTTTAGAACATGGCGACATATTACAATTTACAAAATGCCTCTTTAAAAGAAGAAGACAAAGGAAGTCTGATCAACCATCCCTGAGTATGACCCCCTTACAGTGGTGCAAGACGTGGCAAACTAGGGTGTTGTTGATTACGTCTAGCTCTTTACAATGGCACCTTTGTTTCAGTGGGAAGATTTTTTTTCTACCAGAATAAACAAATACACCTGAATCACAATTCCCTATTGTGCAGCAGAAAGCCAAAAGAAGCCTGCCCAATTCCCAGAAGTTTGTGCTGCCAACTTTTCTTTCCTAAGGCATCTGTGTTTTCCCTTCAGTTTTAGTGCTGAACATTAGTATTTTGAGTCAGCATTCAATAACACAAAAATACTACATTTTGGGTGCTAATGTTCAATAAGGTGTATCTGGTTATAGACTCTATTTATAAGGCTGGCAACGCACAAAAACGAAGAATTTTAGGTTTCGAGTGCCAAGTCCTAGGCAAATACATCCATAAACTATGTAGCTCAACAAAACTCAAAGCAGTTCCTTCTTTTCCATCCCCACTGCCAGGCCCTTAGTATCTCACTACCATAGCTAAAATTCCTCACCCCTCCCAAACCTCTCATGACCTTTTTGTTGTACCTCTTGCAATTCATCCTAAGCATTATGGTAATATAAATCATTTTCTTAAAGCAATAATAAAATTCCTCCTTTATTCAAAAAATATTTGATACATATAGGATCAAATTCATACTTCTACAGACTAACTCTGCTATTTATAAGTATGCCAAACTATGACGTGGTTCCATGAATATGCCTTGCTTTTATTTTCTTCACAGTATATTTAATTAATGGTGTTGCTGTATTCTCTCTAGGTTCTTGGCTAAGCTACAAAAAATGAATTTTAAGTGCAAGCCAGTTTAGTTAGGCCAGTAATTTATTAAGGAACTGAGAGAAGAGAAGTGGGAAAAATAACAGATTATGTGTCCCAGGTAGAGAGGAAGGGGCTGAAGAGAGATAAAGAGGGCTGATTTACAGACTACAATTCCCCATTACAGATTAAAAATCCCCAGGTTTACTTGTATGCTGGTCCTGGCAGAGGGAGAAAAAGGCAAGAACAGGGGGAAAACATGGCTAGAACAGGGCAAGGGAAAAAAGGGAAAAGGAAAAAGGGCTGATTTAGCTTCCACCTTGCTTTTTGAACCACTAATTATTCCACCCCTATGCTAATAACAGGGGAGGAGTCCCAGCTGTTTGCTGTTTTGATTGATTATTCTACCCCTCAATCCCCTGGGATGGCCCAATGATAAGGCCCCTGGAGAATATCCGAGGCTTCTCCTTGATTGTACAGGAAATCTCGCTCCCAATGGGGGCTCTCACAAGGGCCTTCCAGCAGCCATCTTGTGGAGTATCCATGGCCACGTGGGTTTCCTGCCAGGTCACAGATTTGTCTATTGGTTCCCTAATCTACTAGCCTACCTCAATGGAGCCTGCAGAGACTTTCCCCATCATCACTCTGTTCATCCATTATGCCCATTTCAAATGTCACCTTTTCCATGAAGCCTTTCTGGATCATTCCTAGAAAGGATTTCATTTTTTTCTGAGCTCACATGACTATATATTCAATTATTTTTCTTTCACCTGTTTCACACTTGGCAAGAAATGTCTTTTTAAAGAAAATCTTCTATAAGTGGTGTTGCTTACCTGATTTTGCCTACTGTGAACACCAAGCATTTTAAATCAAGTTATGAAATTATCAACAAAAGAATTTTTAGAATAAAACAATTGAATCTGTGGAATAAGAAACTTTAATAAGTAATATATCATGATCAAGTATAATGTCATAAATGAAAGAAAAGCCCAGCATAAGAAAGACAAAGGATAAACTAGATTATTCTGCATGAATACACAACTCCAATATGTAAGTAGTTTACGTGGCAAAAGTTACATTTCTGCTCATGTTACCTTCCACTGAACATTGGCAAGGAGACACTGTACATTACAGTCACTGAGAGACCCAGGTTGATGGGAGCTTCTCTATAAATAGTTTCACAATCACTGAGTCAGGAAAAGGGAAGTTGGAGAACCACAGGCTGGCCCTGAAAACGTCTGCCCAGAAGTGACACACATCCTTTCAGTGAACAAAGCAATTCTCATGGCCCACCAGAAGTGCAATCCTACATTTGCTCAAAAATGGAGACAATTCAAAATTTTGAGAGAACAGCACAAATGACTACAGCCCCAATGGTAGAGAGAGAAAAAACATTTAATAAACTTCAAAATCTATTTAAAAAATAAGAAAATACTTAAAATTAGGAAACTCCCTGAAGCTGAAAAAAGGGGGTATCTTTCAATAACTCATTCAAAGAGTATTCATAATAGTGAAATCTTAGATAATTTTCCTCTGTGATTGGATTAAAGACAAGGATGGTTATTATCATCGCTGTTGATCAATATAGACTGCAAGTTCTGGCCAACAAAATATGACATGAAAAAAAAGAAAATGGAGTATAAGGTTGGAAACAGAAGAGAATAAACAGTCATTTCTATAAGTGTGGTATGAATTGTTGCTATTCAATGCCTTTTTATGAGGATTTTCTATCAGAATTATTATGAGTAAATTTGCCACAAAAAGATCACTTTAAAAATCTAAATAAAAGCATCAGTGACCATTAGGATGATATCAAATGGACTAACATTTGTGTAATTGGAAAAAAGAGAAAAAGAGAAAGATAGACAATGGTGCAGAAGAATTACCTGAAGACATGCTGGTTGGAAAGTTTCCAAAATTTCATAAGAAAACATCACATATAATTACAAGAATTTAAGTCAATCCCAATCAGAGGGAAAGAAAAACAAGCCAAGCACATTATATTAAACTTCTGAAAACCAAAGTTAGATCACTTTAAAACAAGAAAAAAAAAAGGGAGACATATTACACCTGAAATATAGGGGAATGACAATAAGAAAAAAGGCTAATGTCTTATTAAAAACAATCAAAACCAGAAGACAAAGGAAAAAAACATCTGTAAACTAATGAAAAAAATAAAACCTGTCAACATAGAAAAGTATTAGTTAGCAGATATACACTACATATATTACAAGAAATACTAAAGATAAATGATACCACATGGAAATTTGATTATACAATAAGAAAAGAAAGATTAAATACTGTGATTGAGCTTATGAAAATAAATTGAATAAATTAAATGAAACAAGAACATTTTTGAGAAACACAACAAAACAGGCTGACAAAAGGAAAGGAAAAAATGAGTAGGTATTAAATAAATAAAAGTCATTAAATAAATAAAATTTATAAATGAAAACTTTCCTTCAAGGAAAACACTTTGCCCAAATGGCTTCACTGTTGCATTAAATCAAGCATTTAAGGAAGGAATTAAACCAATTATACCTATTCTCTTCTGATGTATTATTTTCCCATAGAGATTTGTGTTAGTTTATTTGCTGAATGGAAATACTTAGAGCTCAGGTTTTGGGCAATAAAGAAAAGAATTTGACTAGGTATTTCAACTGGGCTATAACATGGGCAAAGTTATCCTTTTCTTGTTCAGTTAATGTCTAATGTTGTCCTTTAACATGAGCCAGTTTATCTCCTGTATATACTAAAGTACAAGGAGAGAAGTGAAAAACTTAGAAACCTGATGAAACGACAAACAAATTGAAGTGATAGTCCTCCCAATGGTGAATTAATATCAACACCAGTCTAAACAAAGCTAGTGTGTGCGAAAGGAGAAGGAAGAAAAGAAACACTGATAAACTTGAGCCTAGGTCAAGGTGAATTTTGCAATTCATAAACAAATGCTTCAAGTCAAACATTTGGTGGACTAAAACTAATGAGATATTTATCAATATTTTAATCTTGGGTATTAGTTGCAGATAAACCAAAGAAAAAAAGAAAGGTAAGAAATGGTGGCCTGGCTTCTAGCAGAAATCTTTCCCAAATATG
>PVKH010030128.1:0-12542 GCA_004027955.1 Chaetophractus vellerosus | reverse complement strand
AGAGCAGGCCCTCAGTGTTTTTCATGTAAATTAAAAAAAGCATTCACATAAGTAATGAAAACTTCAAGTAATATTAATGTCAATGGCATTTTTTTTTAAAGTACCATGGACACACAGGACAGGCTTCGTGAGGGAGGTAACTTGGGTGAGGGAGGTAACTTGGAGATAACATTTATTTTTTTTTCCTGGGAAGGAAAGGAAAGTAGATGTAAAGGGAAGTAAAAGGAAAATCTGCAAGAGGAGCATGTTTGAGGAACTACAAGTATCAGGAAATGAATCTAGACAAGTGGTGAGAAACACTGGAAAGGTCCTCCAGGCTGCCTAAGGGGACCGTGAGGAATTAGAAGTGAGAAAATGAGAGGATTTGATTTCCATGTGAGGAAAGCACTGCTGTAGTGGATGTGGAGTAAGCCTCTGCTTCTGGCTTCTAATAGCACAACGTGATAGGCCTGGGATATGCAGGAAGTTTAGTCACTTAAACATCTCTGCTTACATATATGCCCAGAAACCCTTAGAGCAATATAAATTTATAATTACGCCTGATGTTTAATGCTTGCTTTTTGTTCTTTTTTTTGGTATCTTATCTAGAGTGCTTTATTGATTCATAATTTTGATTTATTTTTCACATTCTACATTTTATAGTTCATATAACATTCATGGTATATAGTGTCTGTTAATCAGATTCATTTCACTTCCTAGAAACAATATTTTCCATTAATACATTTATCCAGAGATTTTTTCCTTTACTATGACAACAAAATTATATTACTTTTAGTGAGCAACCATATATATCAGAAAGTTTAGTTTTACTGTTAACACATGTTTCTGTAGTAAAAATCTTCCCCACAATGAAGCTTTCTTCATCTCTGAAGCATTAATAAAATATTTGCAAAAAACATTGGTATAGAAATAGGAGTAGCATTTTACCTTCTGTGATAGATGCTGACATTGTAAATTTTATTCACTGGGGAGCGTGGGTATATAAAGGAGTCATGGCATTCCAGTTCACTCATTTGACATTTCCTTAGTTATGTACTTAAGAAAAATAAACACTGTGTACCCTTAAGGAGCCTAGTACGCGAGACAGAGGGAAGAAACCCTTGAAATAAAGTGTGGAAATTGGTAGAGTTGAATGAACACGGCGATGTAAGAGCATGTGGCCTATGGACTTTAGAATTTCATGAGGGAAGTGACATAAGGACTGCGTCGAGGGCAAGCACCATAGCTCATCAAGCAGTGCCTGAAAGGAAGTGACTGGGAGAGGAGCATGTGTGACAGAGGAGAGTTGTGAAAATGCATGTCAGACTCAGGGAAGCGTAGAGTGTGCATATGAATGTGTATAAGTGGTGGGTGGGACTGAGCAGGTTCACAAAGTCCCAAGAACGGAATAAGAGATGAAAGTGCCAGAGTTTATAAAAAGCCACATGAGATTCTAGACTTTTTCTAGGAATAATAGTAATAAAGTAGCTGGTAGTGGGTAGTAGTATATTTTTAAAAGTCTGTGTCAGCTGGCAATAGTTTTTTTGGCAATGTGACCCTGCTTTTCAAAGTTTTTTCCTGCCGAAGTATATTCTCACTGGTCTGATCATAGAACTTACCTTCTCATCATTCTGTTCTCACACCCTGCTTGATCCTAAATCTTGCTGGATCCTGCTAAACAGATTTATATCGGTAGACTTACTTGAAGTTGTCTCTTTAGATGGACCTATGTCGTTGCTGTCTGTTACTGGCCTCTTTGAAAACAACTTCCAAATGTAGAACATCTCCTGATCCATGTTCAGTGTTAACAAAAAAGAAGTATATCACATAGAAAGAGCACACGTTTGCAGGTTTCTTCAATGTAAAATAAGAGAAGAAGAGTTAAGAAAGGGATGGGAAATGTAAGTGGGAGGCAGCAAAATATAGCACTTTGGGTGCTTCCAGACTGTTTTCACTGCGTGGCACATACTGAAAATGATGTTATATTCCAGCAATGTTAACAAAGATAAACGAACACTTGTGATTTAATATTATTCAGAAAAAAACACAATATAAATTTTGGAACCACACCTAAATCTGTTCACATTCTGGTTTCAATGTGAATCTGTGTGTGGTCACTGGCAGTTTACTTAACTATGCCCCGGCCCTTCGCGTGAATGATGAATGACGGGGATATGATATGTCCCTTCTAGAGTTGTTATGAGGACTAAATGCAAAGGATTGTATGCAGTGCTTCACATAGTGGAGCAAAGAGAGGCCTCAGCCCATGGTAGATCTTTTTCGAAAGATTATTTCCACCATTTTAGAAGTCTGAAGTAAATCAATGTTTTCTTTATTTTTTTTTCAGTGACCCAGTAATATTTATCAATGACTCCATTTATCCTCCACTGCTGTTGTTTTGCTGTTTTAGCCTTCTGAACATCCACTGTGTTGGACATTTTTGTACCATTCTTCCTTAGGTTTTCCTCCTTGCCTATTTTGTAAATATCTTGTTAGGGCGTAGGCTCATCTTCAGGGTTGTGTTTGTGCATGTGTGTAAATTAGGTGAAGGACTTTTTTTTGAACGAAACTCATTTTACTCAAGAGTGTTGGCTTTTAATATCAGAATAACCCTTTACATACTCTCCATTCTTTGTGATGGGTACTGTTATTATAGGATCTGAAAGTTTATGGAAAATGTCTGAACCTGCAGTGTTGCCTTCTCTTCAGTGATGACCTTTATTCAAAGGATGGGTTTTTTTGTAATGGGTCTCAGCATGTCACATCCCCGACCCGCTAATTGAATGGTAGTTGAATATGAATCTATGGCTGTACTTCTCCAAATTGCTTCCCATTCCTTTTGAGAAATAAATCTATAAGAGTGGCTTAAAATATATCACCATATTTAGATGAATGAGGTTTTCAGTAGCTTTAATGAAGGTTGATATGTCCTTCATAACTATTTTTTTGCCAATATTACACTTAAAATTTTATAATATTCTTCTTTCTTCTCCTTTCTGTTAAATGAAGGAAACGTGAAAGTAAATATTCTCCAATAGTTGTACAAATAATCACATCCATTCCTTTATTAAGCAAATATTTTAATATATTTTCACCATGTCTCAGGAACTATTCTAAAGCTTTAAATATGGTGAGGAACTAACCCTATAATATCCTTGATCTCATGTGATTTATATTTTACCAAGAATTTCAGGTCATTCTAAGTGGTATGAAATTATTGTAGCCACATTATATGATGCAGGGTAATGAGGTAGAAGCAGTTGTTACAGTGGTTTTCTCTAACATGTGACATTTTAGACAAATCCTAAAAAATGATAAGGCAGTCACTTGACAATCTAGGCAAAGAAGGTCCAATGAATAAATAAAAGCAAATTTAAAGGCACTTAGTTTACAACAGTCTTGGGGTGTTCCAGGAATGTTAATATAACTAGAGGATAGTGAGCCAAAAGAAAATAGGAAGAAAATGGATTCAGAGAGGTGGACAAAGCTTGGCCATGAAGGACCTTGGGGACAATGGAAGGAAAAATTGATTTAATTTAAGCAAAATGTGAACTATTAGAGAATTTTAAACATATTAGAAAATTTTAAACTGTCCAATAATCAGAATTACAGAAACTATGTGGTTTTGCCCATCATAAGAAAAATGGATTGTAGAGAGCAAGGAAAGGAAACAATGGGTCAAAGTTGATGAACTCTGTTATATTCCAGGTGAGGAGGACAGCACCCTAGGCTATGGTAGCAAGAGTGAAAAGGAGAGAATTCACAATATTCTGGAATAGAGTCTATAGTACCTATTGGAGGCTCTGGGAGCATGTTTATATATATAAATAAATCAATGGTTGCTCTTGAGTTTGGGGGCTGAACAAATCAGTGGTCTCTTTTAATGGTGATGAAAAGACTCAGAAAAACATTTATTTGGGGAAATAAGTTATATTTGATAAAGACTCCTGGAATAGGACTGAGAAAGCTTGCATTATGATGATTACAATGTCTTTTATAAACAGGGAGCAAAAAAATAAGTCACAAAACCACAGTGGGCTTTAGTTTCATCATGTGAAGTATGACTGTGTTTGTTTAGGTGATTGTAGCACATTTGGTCCCATATTTAAAGTCTTATATAATTATAAAAATTGAATAAATCTCAAATTAGTTTTTTTATCCAAAATATTTTATTATATTAATTTTATTTATCTCGTCCTTAGAATTAAAAAACACTAGTTTCTGATATTCCAAAATGTGAATTTTGGAGTTTTCAAAGTTACGGTTTTATGTTCATACATGGTACCATGATATTGAACAAAAAAATCTCTGTCACTTATTAATTACAATATTACCAAAATAAATTATACGATGTCTTACATATATATATATACAGCTTCAAACCACTTCACTCTGAACTCTGGACCTCAAAAAGACATGTTCTTTCCATATGTAAAATCCATTCATTCCATCATAATATCCCAAAAACCTTACATCATTTCAGTACCCATATTAATTACAAAGTCTCATCAAAACGGATTTTAAGTGTGGTTTGTCCTGGGACACAATTCCCCTCTGGGTGTTACCTGTGAAACAAAGAGAACAAGTTATCCACTTCCAATATACAAAGGAGAGACATTTATAAGCTAAATAGTCCCATTCCTATAGGGAGAAATTGGAAGGAACACAAGGGTCACCAGTCCCAAGCAATTCTAAAACCCGGCAGTGTATACTCCCTTAGATTTCAGGGTCTGAGAGTCATTTATGAAAGATGCTTTCTTTCCTGGGCTAATGGAGTGGCAGCCACACCCTTTGCAAGTACTTGCTCTGGCCATGCTTTCCCCAAACACTGGTGAGAAGGTTCCAACACCTTCAAGCATTGTTATGGTGGCTGGACTCTAAGCTCTACCCTCCTCAAGCATCAGGATGGCCACCAGCCTGTCTCGCCAATCCCACAGGCATCTGAGAAACCTGAGGCGTTAATACTCTTCCTGATCAGGTAGGCAGAAGGTCCACTCTCTCCAAACTTCAGGGCATACTCATCCTTTCCACATGCATGGGTGGGTCCACTCTCTTGGCCCAAGAAGAGGTCTTCAGCCCAGACCTCAGCTTCCATGGTTCTGCCTTTGAAATCATTTTTCCTTCAATCTGTTCCTTTTCTGTCCTTTTATTCAGGTTGACAGTGATTCCTTTCATACAGATCTTGCAAAAAAACTGGTCAGTTTTGCATGTAGTACACAGGGGTCCAAACCATCAGACAATAGAAATTTCTACAAATTCTTTCTGGAGAGCTGCATTTCCATTCCTGACTTGCACTGAAGTATCTGATTGGTTCTGTGTTCAGTTAAACCCTCACTTGTAGCACAATTCTCTAGAGACTCATTACTCTAGAGAATCACAATTCTCATTGCATAAGAAAATAAGGAATTGTTCAAAGAATCATTGGGCAATGTCAAAAGGACTAAAAACTGGGGTGAAAGGGCTTCCATTGGCCAAAATCTAGGATAATTTAAGCATCAAAATAAATTATGCTAGTGATGGATTTTAATTCATTGGAAAAAAAAGAGGAAATCATGTTCCATACTGGAACAAATGAGTGAATGTATGAATGAGAAATTTGAGGATTGGAATAGTTACACAGTACTGAAATGCCTCCCCACAAAATACCTGTCAATTATAAAAGGCTACAAAGTAACTTCTTAGGGAGAAGCCTGCCAGGTACCAACTCAATCAAAACTATTATCACTACTAGTAGAGTGCAATGAGAAATGAAAGGGGTGAAAGAGACATGACATCAATTGCAACATGTAATTCTGGACATGAATTTTTATAATAAATTACATTATTGGATCATTTGGGAAAAATGAATGGAGTCTAAGATTAGTTGGTAGCAATGCACCGATGTAAATTTCCTGATTTTGATGTTTGCATTTATTTTATTAGAGAATATCCTTGTTAGTAGTAAATATGCACTAAAATATTTGTGGTCATAACATTGGCAACTTACTCTCAAACGGTTCAAGAAAGTATATATTTAGAACTCTAATTGAACTTTTCTACTATCTTCAGAGTCTTTTGATTTAAAACATTTATTATTATAATTATAATTAATAAAATGCAGCTATTGGAAGCCTTTGTATAGTTTAAGAATGGCACATAGCATTTAAGTCCTTCATTGTTTTAAATTATCCTTCTTTGCCATATAGTTTGTTCTTATGTTCTATCCATCTCACTCCCAACCCCCGCCATTTCTGACATAGAAAATTCCAGGTAATTATGTACCATATTTATATCTCTTTATTTATTTCTTTTTTTACACACATAAATATAAAAATGTTAATTTATTTATTAAAGGAAATTTAAATAATAGATTTATTCTGATAGCACCAGGCAGAGAGGAAGTTTTTAGACTTGTTTGGGCAAGAGATAATTATCCAAGATGAATAGGATGTTGCTTAAAGCCTCTGAACAGATAAGACACAGCATACACCCTCAAATTTGTATTCATCAAATTTTCTGAGTCCTGAGGAAGCTTTTGAAAGAGGCCATCATTAACCATACACATCTGCAATAAGGGTGAAAGTGCATATTAAGGGAATAATGATCAAGAGGACTGTGGATAAAAACTATCTGGGTGACAGCTGCTCTAAAGTTTTTAAACAATTTGTGGTGAAACAATGTCTCATACAGGGAAATCCATCTACCTGGAAACACAAAGTTGTTTATTTCCCAGTGAATAGATTCAGGCCTTGAAGACAGAGAGATCTCATTTTGAACTCCAGGTTTGCCAAGTTGTATCAATTTTCATCATCTTGGTGCCCTGATCTGTAAAATTGATATATCTCAAGGGTTGTTATGAAGGCAAATGCCTTTGAGTGTAAAATGATCTGCATGGAATTGACAGTCACGCATGCTCAATATAAGGTAATTTTCTCCATTACTCCCCATCTTAGTATTATGCTTCCCAGTTTAGAGAGTGCTTGTCTTTGATGTTTGTACAACTCCTGTGTATAGTAACTTAATTTCTTTAAGATCAAGAAACTAGATTCCAGGTAGAGTTGCATCATAATTTTGTATAAGGGCAATTACAAAAATAACAGGGAAAAGTCGTTAATCACATATGGGTCAGGTACTGCAGGAAGCCCTCCACATGCAGCCCTATTTTTATATGCTTTTTCTTTCTCCATTAACATGTGGTCGAACTGAGGCTTCAAAGAAAGTTTAAGTAATTTGCCTAAGATCACATTTCTGATAAAGTAGTAGAGCCAAGGGAAAACCTAAACCTATCTACTCCCCAGAATTGAGGGAATTAGTACACTCTACTGACCTTACTGTGGAGAAACAGGTGGATTTTGCATTGATATTAAAAGGAAAAGCAGTAACTCTTATTTTACAGCATTTAATTATTTACAAAATGTTTGCATATGTTCTAATTTGTTGTATTCTTACAACCTTCAGAGAGACATGTGGCTCATGTTATATTAATTTCCTTTTAGAGAGATAAAAAATTGAGATAATTTAAGTCAATTGTCCAAGATTGTAGATTTTCTGGGACACAGTTCAGGTCTTCTGACACTAAACACAGGACTCTTTCTCATTTGCACACATTGGTTATCAGTGACTTTTATTGCGAGGACCTCATATATTCTAGGTTGTGGGAGTAGGACTTTTCAGTTCATGTGTTTGGCTGATAACTTTGAGATTATTTGAACATTCGAATTTTAAGGAAATATTTTTCTTCCCAAGTTATTAGATTAAGTTGTTTGAATTGATATTTATCTTCCTCTTTCAACTGTATTCATATAACTTCATGATATATTCACTACATCAAACATATTTGAAAATATTTTAGGGCCACTTACACCTTAAGAATGATGAAAGCTTTGTCCTCTCTCCCTGGAGAAATGTTTATGCTCCAAAAAGGTTTGCAAACATTTTCAGACATTTCAAAGTCTCCTTGAAGCCTATACTTGGACCCATTTTCTTTCACCCACAATAACACCAGCATTGCTGCCACTGACTGTTAACATTTATGTGACAAGTATTGTTCTAAATAATTTAAATGTGATAGCTTATTTTTATCATAATAGCAGCCATATAAGATAGGTACAATTATCATTCCAACCTAATATATGAGGAAATCAAGTTGTAGGTTGTATTCTTATGAGTGTCTCTTCTTCCAAAATTACAAGATCTGAATCCCAACTGTAATTGTTTTTCATTTTTTTGTACAGCTTCTTCCAAATAATTTATTAAAAATGTGTCAAATATTGACTCTAACTGGGCTAACATTATTCTTCTGGGAACTCCATTATGTACATTTGTCTTCCCATGAAAAATCTCCTTTATTGCAAACCTGTTTTTCGATTATTAATTTGGTGTCATTGGTGGTGTGTTATTTCTGGAACAAGGCCCATGCCCAATGGATTAAACATCTTTGTTCTATTTTTTCACACTTTTGTTAAGAAACCATCTATTTTTAGAGATCCTAAAGCTTTTAGGCTGTGGAGACTAAGACTCTTTGAAAAGTGGTGCTAAATATAATCGAGTCAAGTTATGAATCATTAATATCCCAAATTGCATGTGCTGCTAAATTTAGTACTATAATACAATTCGATATTGATGAGGAGAAAAATCCTTTGGCTTTTATCTTTGCAGAAACCGCTGTCACTGCTAAATGATCATTGTAAATGTTCCTGAAGACAGTCTTGTGAATAATCTGTTCATAGGCATCTTACTGTTGAAATGCAATTTCTTTCAAAAGAATATGAATTCCTGTGAACCTAACAAAGAGCTTAAGATATTGTGCACTCTAGGGGTAACTTTGTGTCACATTCAAATTATAGCTTTCTCCGTTTGTTCTTGTCAGCTTTCAGGGTCCAGAGGAGAATCAAAATGCTAGTGAGTTAGTCAGAATATAAATGGGAATAAGTCTTAACTCTCATTCTTGGTACTGATTACACAGCCTCATGACATAATGAGAATAATGCTCTACAGAATACATGCCCTAAATCTCTGTATTGATTATTGGCTCAACGATCTTGGCATCTAGCCCCTGCCATATTTTTCAGCAGAAAGAGAAGAGTTGTAGTTCACTTTCCCACATCATTTAATAATGCTGATAAATTGAGGAAAAATACAAAAATGTCTTCATTTCATGTAACAGCACCTTGAATTTGTGTGGGAATAAAAGGAATGCTTTTTTCCTCCAATCATATTTAAATAAAAATCATTGTTAAGCAGCAAAGAGCCTGTTTGCCTTAATTATTTTAAACTCAATTAATACCCATCTTGCTTATTTCCTTCAATCCTTCCTTCTTATAATTTCTATAACTCACATAACCTTAGACTTAAAGCAGAGTAAGATTCATCCAAGTTCAGGATGAATGCCAACATAATTTATAACAGGAGCATACTATAAAGGGAAATAGCCTATTGTAGAAGGATACTCAGTGGTACTCTGACAGCAAATTCTGAACTTTGTTCAATTAAAAGGCTTTGTAAGGATCTGAAATATCATAATATATGAGTATCGGAAGGGATCTGTTAGCAATTATAGGAGTCTACAATCCTCTTTTGGAGGTGGGAAAGCCCTGGATGAGATGGCTTAAATCAGTGGTTTTTAGTCATGGCTGTAAATGGAATCACCTGGGAAGCCTGTAAAACTAACTATTCTCAGGCCTTTCCCCTAAAGATTCTGGCTCTACTCCTGAAAAATTAAATCAGAATATCCTGGGATGGAGTCTAGATACTGAATTTTTTTAGTTTCCCGAATGATTCGAAATGTGCAGTCAAGATTAAGATCATAGTATTAAGTGATATTCTCAAGTCTAGAAATTTATTACATAAGTGACAGTAGAAAGCATATCTCTGATAGCCTGGGATTTAGTTCAAGTTTCATTCCATGTCTTTTTAATACATTGAGTTATCAGCACCATTCTTTTCACCAGGAGTCACAAATTTGCCAACCAACATGTTACTTCAACACTAGCCAAGAAACTCAACATTTCTGCAGGTTGATGATAGACTTTACAGAACTTAGATAAAATTATTGAATTAAATACAATTATATGAGGTATTTATTGCACAATTTCTCAGTGGCTTTAGCATGCCATGTGTCTTTTATATTCCCATGAGCATAATGCAGTATGTAGTAATGTGATGATATGGTGGTACCTTTGTGTGGGGCAGATATGTTGGGTAAGAATTCAGAGACAGGAAGAGGAATCCGAACTTTTTGTCTGGACATAGGGAGAATTATGTATGCAGAAAAATTCTAAGTAATTTAGATTATTTTTAAAATAATTTTTTTGATGTATATCATTCATACATGAACATGTGTCAACAATAAATGTATAGTAAAACTTGTGAATTTACAAAACAAACATACATATCATCATACAAGGCTGCCATATATCTCCCCATCAAAAAACCTTTCACTGTTGTGAAACATTTGTTACAAACTATGCAAAAGCATTGTCAAAATAGTATTATTAACTATACCCCATAACTTACATTTGGTGTATTTTACAGCCTATATTAGTATTATATTTTGGTTACCATTCCTGAGCAAATGTTCTCATATTTGTCCTGTTAACCACAGCCTATCATCCACCACTGAATTCCCCGTGTTATACAGTACCATGCTTTGTACAATCCATTCAAAGTGTACACTCAGTGGCTTTCATTTTCATCACAGAATTGTGCTGTCATCACCTCAGTCATTTTAGAAAGTCTAATTACTCCAAAAGGAAATATCCCATACTCCCTTTTACCCCTGTGATGGTTAGGTTAATGTGTCAACGTCCAGGTGATTGTGCCCAGTTGTTTGGTCAAGCAAGCACTGGGCTAATTGTAATACAAGGGCATTCGTCCACCTCTGTCATCAGTGAGTTTACTGCGTAGATGGCTGATTACCTCAACATCAGTCAGGGAGATTGCCATCAGCAATGAATGACATTTTATCCAATCAGTTGAATGCCTTAAGAGGGGAAGTTCGTTCAGCATTCAGAGAGAAGTTCTCAGCTCATCTTTGGACAGCCAAGGTCTTCTGGAAACTTATCAAGGACCTTCTTCGGACTTTGATCAATGCCCCTGGTTTGCGAACCTGGGCTCATGCATCTTCATGGTCACATGAAAGAATCTTATAAAATCTCATACTATCTGCAGATATCTCCTGTTGATTCTGTTCCCTAGAGAACACCGATTAATACAACCCCCCCTTTTTGTCCTTAATATTGATATAATATCTTCTTGCCATTGTTGCAAAATATACAATATAACTGTTAACTATCGTCCATAAGTTACATTTGTTGTAACTTCCCCTTGTATGACTGTATTCTTAGCACTTTAAAACACATACACTTTTAAAAGAATTATTCTCTTCAAGAAAGTAAACCAATTCCTAAGGACAGATAAAAAATTGAAACAAAATTATTAAGTGAGCTGAAAGTCACGGATATCCTACGGGCAAATGCCATGTAGAATATTAACTGGCACATATAGTTTCAAGTCCGCAGGCCTCTAGAAAATTTAGGCTGCTCAACTTGAAGCCCTTGTAAAGCTACAATACCCGCAGGGATCACATCCACGGTGAAAGTGTAGGCTTAGAGTGAACAGCTTTCTGCCTCTACAATGTCTCTTAGTGGAAAAATAAAAGTAATAATAATATGATAATAATGAGCATATAAATATTAACATAATATAAATAACCCCACATAAATCATCACAATAAATGTAAATTGACTAAAACATCCATTTAAAACATTATGGGTATTGTTGATTAAAAATACAAATATGTGTTATAAGTTCAAAGAAATATTGGAAGTTAAAGGTAGAAAAAAATGCATACCATAAAAATACTAATTTAAAAGAAAGTTGTAGTAACTACATTAATAACAAATGAAATAATATTTAAGACAAAAATCATTATTGTTAACAGAGAGACTCGTAATCTGTTATTCAATTCCTGTTATTCAATTCCCAAGATGATTTAGTAATGCTAAACATAAATGAAGCTGATAAAATAGCTATAAAATTTATAAAGCAGAAATGCTAGTAAAGGTTTATATTTAACACCAGAATCCCAGTATTTAATAGGTCAACCAGAAAAAAAAAGTAAATAAAGATGTAAATTAGAGAATACACAATCTTTTTAACTCCCAAAGAATTTGTTATGTGCACTCCACTCTCTCTGAGCTTTAAGCTAGAAATCAATAACAAAAATGTAACTTTTGTTCTTTAGAAATAAACACTTCTAAGTATCTCATTCTTCATAGATGAAATAAAAATGAAGTATTTTAAATACCAAACTGAAGTAAAATAAAAGTAAATCAAAATTTGTAGAATGTATCTTAACAAAATGCAAGGGAAAATATTTTTAAATTTTTATATTAAAAAGAATAAATAATTTCATTGAGAGAGAAAGTAGATTTTAGGTTACTGGTTGTCAGGGTCAGGGTTGAGGGGAATCTAGATATATTGCTTTTTATAAGTTAATACAATACAAAAGAAGGGAAAGGGGAAAGAAGAGAGGAAGGGAGGGAGGGAGGGAATGAGGGAGGGTGGGAGGGAGGGAGGAAGGA
>PVKH010030127.1:0-12544 GCA_004027955.1 Chaetophractus vellerosus | reverse complement strand
ACTGAAAAAAGCCGGCCGTGATGGAAGCAGAAGCCGCCCACAAGCGGGGAAAGCCGCGCCTGCGCAGTGACCAAGTCTCGGCGCGTCGCCGCAACGGGGGGAAGGGGAGATATGTAATAAAAATAAATAAATCTTAAAAAATAAAAAATAAAAAAAAATAAATAAAACAAGAGACAACTGTAAAAAACTGACTAAATATTTTGTTTATCCATCAACTTATTTCTAGTATTTATTCCAATTTACATAATGCTGCTCTGAAAAGCAGAGCTAGGTTGTGTTGTTTCTTTAATGAAGTAGTCCTCTATCTCTACCTTATATACCAAGGAAAAGAAGGTCTCATCTTACTTTCCTGTCACTCTCTCCCCACTCCCCTTGTCCCCCAGGAATCATCCCAGACACACCTCCAAATTTGCCTGAGCAGCTTTATTATCTATATACCCCTTGGATAGTCTCTGGGCAGAAAAGGTGACCAAGTCTTTAATTTTACTATAGTAAGCTTTCCATTTGGCTTTTAGTGTACAATAGCAATCAAGGTACAGTAGAAAGATAACAAAATAAGGTTTCATTTTGAGGGTATCAGAGGAGGAAATGTTCTACTATTAATGAAGACACAATTTCTAAAAACCTTGGGGGTAATAAATTTAGGGAAAGTAAAGGTGAAATGAAACTTAACTGGAGGAAGGTGATTGAGTACAGCACCATCCTCCCTTAGTGAATTATCAGGAAAAAGTCTGTGTTATGGGTGAACTGTGGAATATAAGAATGTACAAAAAGCAAACTGTTTCTTAGCAGCAACTTCTGTAGAAGAGAATAGATGAGGCAGATACTGAGCTTCCTTGGTATTTTTCAGCCAGAAAAGAATAATTGGGAGCACCGGCTTCCTACATATGAGATCCCGGGTTCAATCCCCGGCCTCAGTACCTCCAAAAAAAAAAAAAAAAAAGTAGAATTCATCATAAACAGTATAAAAATTATAGCCAATTTAACCCATAGAAACAGCCAAACAATCAATAACAAATTGAACCCAAATGCTTAATCTTTGTATTAGTGATATTTTTATACATTTAAATCTCTTAAGAGTTAAATCTCTTAATAGGACTCTAGGACCTGGAGTTTCTCATACAGTGCATGAAATACAAGCATTTTTTTTTTTTTTTTTACTACCAACTGGATTTCATTTCTGCTTAAAACAGTCTTTAGCCTATTGTTTTCCTACTCAAAAATCATTCGCCATTTTTTCTTCACATTCTAAGAATGTCAATTAAGAAAAGCATTAAGGGGGCCAGCTGTAGCCCAATGGGTAGGGCTCCGGTCTACCACATGGGAGGCCCCGGATTCGGTTCCTGGGGCCTCTTTGAGCGGGCAGACCGCCTTGAGAAGGCAAGCTGCTGCAGGCAGGGCAAAGCCGCCATGGGCAGGGCAAGCCCCTGCGAGCAGGGCAAGCTGCCGCAAGCAGGCAGGCCGCCACGCGGTGAGCTGACTTGGCGGGTCGCTGCAGTGGGGAGAGACAAGCAGACACAGAAGAATGCAGAAAATGAACACAGCAAGAACAAGCAGAAAGGGGGGGATATATATATATATATATATATAAAAAAAGCATTAAGCTTTGTGACTGACCTTTCTGAGCTTTATTCTTAAGCTCCTAACAAGGGTAGTGATACCAGCTTTGCCTAGTACCCAGAGAATTTTTAAACAACTTTAGAAATAGTCTGTCAAAATGTTCTTTAAGCAGAATGCACTATGTACACTGCGCATAGCATTACCATCTGACCACAATGGTGTCCGAGGTGCCCACGTTTACCGTAAGTGCAGAGACATGCACTGCTTGAACATCGCCTCCATAATCCTCACACACCACATCGTAGGCCAGAAGCTCTTTTTTCACTCTCTCAGGATCAGCCTCAGCTTTGTCACATTTGTTTATGGCAAGGACAATAGGAACTGAAAGAGACAGAATTAAGAGTGCAAATGGTGACACTTCCAATCCCAGGTATTCACAGTGAGAGGCAACAACCTGTTATTGCTTCTCTTTACTTGGTGGACAAATTTATCTAATGAAAGATCTAAACCACCCATTTTACAGTCACACCACTCTATTCTGCTCTCTAGATGTAAAGAGGGAATCCAGGTGTCCACAATTATAAGCAGATTATGAAATAAGAGCAGACACCTAAGGTTATCAAAAAAGAAATATTTTGAATAGAGAAATGCCTGTTTTTAAACCTGAAAGCAAGATCAGCAACCACATTGGAGATAATCTCCAGAAGAAAATCAAGGGAGGACTGTAATTCAAAAAGATCAATACCTCTTCTTTCTAGGCGCTATTAACTCATTTTTAAAAATCAACATCTTTAACTGGGGTGAAACGATGTATCATTACTGCAAATTCTCTTTTAGGATTTATAGCAACTCTTTATGCACCTAGCTCAGAGATGACATGGTAAACTTTCCATAAATGTTTACTTAATGAATGAACCAAACAATCCTATAATTTAGTTCTCATTACCAGACATAACCACCCAGAGAAGAGAGATCAAACAAAATTCTGGGAGATAATTCACTGATTGAGTTTCACCATCTCTGCAGTTTTCTCAGACATCAGAGGAAGAGAAATTTAAAACAGACACAAAAATGCTATGCTCTCTACAAGCCACTATTACAAAAAAGTGCATTCCATATTGATAAACTAACTTAATTGGAACAATAAGTGTAGAGAAGCATGGTATAATGAATTTATCCTATGTTGACCATCTGATGTCATGAGATTTCTGGCAAGTTTAACACTCTCTTCTTTTGGCATGAATTCCCTTAGAACCATTCAGAATACAGTGCATCTCACAAAATCAGTTTTGAGGAATTAAAGAGGAAAGAGAAAAAAATTTTAAATGAAATTAAATTTTACAAAAAGGAAAGAGCAACCTTGGAAGCTAAGAGACCCAGATTCTAGATGCAGACATGCTGCAAATTAGCTGTGTAACCTGGGAGAGTTACTGCAGCTTTCTGAGTCTTAGTTTTCATTTTGTGAGATGCAAGAATTGGAAAAGATCAGTGATTCTCAATCTTTTTTCCCCTTGCCAACAAACCTGAGAAATATGGCACATTGCATCAAGTACTTTTTCTCAAGATGATAGTATTTTCCCAGACAGAGTGTGTGTGTGTGTGTTTATTATTACAAGTTTTAAATGGAGAAATAAGGGAAAAGGTGGCCAAGGGATTTTCCAAAAGTTTAAATTGTTTACATTTGGTCAAATAAGAAGTTATTTAAAGAAGATAACAGAAGTTCCCTTTAAAGAATTCCAGATAATAAATGATAAGTAATAACAGAATTAGAGTAAGTAATGATAAGTAATAACAGAATTAGAGTATCACTACTTTGCAACTCTGCGTGGGCCAGCTCTCTGCTCGGACCAGCATTCCACATGGGCCAGCTCGCTGTGCAGGTCAGCCTGCCTTCACCATGAGGCCCCAGGAATTGAACCCTGGACCTCCTATATGGTAGACAGGACCCCAATCACTTGAGCCACATCTGTTTCCCAAAAATTGAGATATTTAAATTCTTATACCATACCAAATAAGTGAACAGTAGGGAAAGAGTACTTGTGGGCACAAGTCCCAGATTTAATTCCACTACACTATTCTTACTAATTATACATCTATGGGAAAATAATTTAACAATTTTGAGCCTTGTCTGTGAAACAGTATAAGAATCCCGGGGTTGCCATGAAGATCAAATGAGCTACATTTGAATAGGGACTCTATATAGTAGATCTCTTTTTTTCTTTTTTTTTTTTTTTTATTATATATACCCCCCCCCCTTTTTGCTTGTTCTTGCTGTATTGATTTTTGCGTTCTTCTGTGTCTGCTTGTCTCCCCCCACCCGTTGCAGCAACCCGCTGAGTCAGCTCACCTGCTCGCAGGCGGCTTTGCCCTGCTCGCGAGAGGCTTTGCCCTGCCCGTGGCAGCTTTGCCCTGCCATGGTGGCTTGCCTTCTCAAGGCGGTCTGCCCACTCAAGGAGGCCCCAGAAACCGAACCCGGGGCCTCCCACGTGGTAAAACGGAACTCTACCAATTGAGCTACAGCCTGCCCCTGTAGTAGATCTCTTAATACAAAAACAGGAAAGGAGATGTGGCTCAAGCAGTTAGGCATCTGCCTACCACATGGGAGATCCCAGGTTTGGTTCCCAGTGCCTCCTAAAGAATATGAGTAAGACAGTGAGCTGACATGACAGGTTGGCATGGCGAGCTGACACACCAAGCTGACACAATAAGATGATACAACGAGGAAACACAAAGAGAGACACAACAAGCAAGGAGCAGATGTGGCTCAAGCGATTGGGCGCCTCCCTCCCACATGGGAGATCCCAAGTTCAGTTCTTGGTACCTCCTAAAAAGAAGACAAGCAGACAAAGAAAGCACACAGCAAACAGACACAGAGAGCAGACAGTGAGCACAAACAAGGGGAAGGGTTAGAAATAAATAAAATAAATCTTTAAAAAAATACAAAAACAACAAGGAATTTCCTTTCTGACACATTCAAGTCAGTCACACAGCACCTTTAGCATCTTTGGCATGTTGAATAGATTCTACAGTTTGTTTCATCACTCCATCATCTGCTGCTACAACCAATATGACAATGTCAGTGACCTGAGCACCTCTGGCTCTCATTGCTGAGAAGGCAGCATGGCCTGGAGTATCAAGAAAGGTTATTTTTTCTCCAGAAGGCAGAGAGACTGTGGAAACAGAAATCCAAAAACACCAAGAACTCAAATATGTACTTCTTTAATATGAAGGAATATATGTGACATTATCAAATGTAAGCAATAATCCTTTAAAATAATTTTATTACTTTCATTAATTTTAATCAGAACAATACAGATTATCATTTCACAACGAAAGGTGATAACCTACCAGTGAGACCTTTATGGTTTTCTTTTCATGTAGTAGTTTCGAACTAAAACTCTTCACATTTCTAGCACATAACTACTTTTATAAATGTAATAACTGGTATCTATTCTGGAGAGAGAAAAGACCTAATCTAGGCAATCACTCCTACCTTATCAAACCTACCCACTGCCTTGAGCCACAGGAAAGCAATTCAATATAACAGTTAGTTGCTCAGGATTTAGAGTCCAACAGACTTGGGTTTGAATCTAGGCTTTGCCACTTACTAGGTGTGTGCCTTGGGCAAGTTTCTTAACCTGAGGAAGCCTCAGCCTCCTTATCTATAAATAGATAATGTTGTTGTGAAGATAAAAAAGAAAAAGCATATAAAGTGCTCAGCACAGTGCTAGGTGCATGCTAAGTACTCTGTAAATAGTAGCTATTACTTAATTATATTTAGCAATATTATCACAACCTCGCATTTGAGGTTATATAAACTAATGAAGAATTTTAGGCTCATTTAATCAAACTAAGAATGGGCTAGAATAAAGAAGGCAACATAATTTTCTTCTTACAGAAAGTATAAAATAACCTTTATTAACCATCTGCTCTATACTTCATCAAATCAATGGCTTTATGCTTTAGCCTTCCCTTTTATCTTGAATTTGTATTAATGACATTTGGCTTAAGAAAATCGTAAGTGGGGTTCCCAAGCACATTGTAAAGTAATTTTTGTTCATACCAAGAAAGGCACCAATGTGCTGAGTGATGCCCCCAGCTTCCATTGCTGCTACTTGAGTTTTTCGCAATTTGTCAAGTAGAGTCGTTTTCCCATGATCAACATGGCCCATTATGGTAACAACCGGGGACCTTGGGGTTAATAAAGCTGGATCTGCCTGGGGCCTACAATTAAAAACAAAAGAGTTTCACTTTTAAAATAGGAGAAACACTTTATAGCCTGTGAATTGGTTCACAGTTGTTTCTGTGAATTACCATTAACTATGAAATCCAATATTCAGCTTTGACATATCTACTTTCCCCTTTTATACATATATTGACTTGTGACAATATATAATGACTAACCACTAGCAGGTGGATCTTCATAGCAACAAGCAGAACTGAATCAAATATTAAACTTCAGGGTTAATAAATATATTCAGCAAAAAAAAAAAGAAAAATAACCCTTAGAATTTTATAATGACTTTGATTCCCTTTCTGGTGCTTTAGGTACTTTGAAGAAAAGTTTATCCTAATACACTCACACATGATTTTAATAACAAAAGAAATGTTGAGGTAAATCTTTCCTTTAAAAAATGGAAATTAAACTATATGGTCTCCTCATGATGGGTGAAATAAGCAAGACACAAAAGGAAAGATATTATATGATTTCACTTAATTAAGGAAAGAAAAAATATGCAAATTTATAGTCAGAAATTAGAACACAGCTTATCGGGGGAGGGGAGGGGGATGGAGAGTTAATACTTAATTGGTACAGAGCTTCTGTTTGGGGTGATGGAAAATTTCTGGTACTGGATGGTGTTGACGATAGCACAACACCATCAATGTAATTGACACCACTGAATTGTACATTTGAAAGAGACTGAAGTGGGAAATTCTGTGTTGTATATATGTTCCCACAATAAAAATCTAAAAAACAAAAAAATATAATCTCCCTTCCCCAAAATATATGGTTGAGTTTACCTTCTTACAGCATCTTTATTTTCTCTGATTTTGTCCTGTTTTAATTTGCTCCATTTTAACTTCATCCCTGTCTTCTTTAACACTTCTTTGATCCAGACACCATCTAAATGTGAGTTTGCTTCTAGTGAATCTATGTCAATAGCAGTGTTCAATAAAGCTTCATATACACAATCTGGTTGGAATAAGATAAAAGCTTTTAGTTCACGAATTAAAGGCTCAAGAAAGTGATCTTGGGAAGCAGATGTGGCTCAAGCGATTGGGCTCCCTCCTACCACATGGGAGGTCACTAGTTTGGTTCCCGGTGCCTCCTGAAGAAGACAGTGAGCTGGCGCAACGGGCAGGCATGGCGAGCTGATGCAACAAGATGACACAACAAGAGACACAAGAAGGAAAACATGAGTAACACAGCAAAGCAGGGAGTGGAGGTGGCTCAAACAAGTAGGTGCCTCCCTCCTACATCGGAGGTCCCGGGTTTGGTTCCCAGTGCCTCTTAAAGAAACAAGGAAGACAGACAGACACAGCACATGCAAACAACCAGGGGGTGGGGAGAAATAAATGAATAAAATACATCTTTTAAAAGAAAAGTGATAATTATTAATAAATGTCTATATAAACAGTATATTCAATGAGTGGAAAAACTATACAAATTGTTCATTTCTCTAATGTTAACAAATCAAAGAAACTGAAAAGAAAAAAAAAATTTTAAATGTGTTCCATTTATATTAACTGACATATCTGCATATTCATAAGTATTTGAAAATAAGGATACCTCAGAGCCAGTGACTTACCTTCTGGGCCATCAATAAACATTAAATTACATGTTGTACACATTTAGCATTGACTACAGTTTATCATAGTCAATTGCTCTGAACACTTGTAATCATGCATGTCATATATATACAAATGTGCCTGTGTATATATGCATCTGTAGAGTTATACAGTATGTATCTCTAAATACATATACACACAATTTATTTATTTATGTGTCTATTTAGAGTATACAAAAAGTCTGGAAATATGGGAAAAATATTTACTTATTGTTCTTTTTTCATTTTATTTATGTGCTTTGTTTTAATCTCAGTCATGTTTCCCTATGGATAATAAATGAATGTATTTCTGATGATAATGAAATAGTTTTATGTTTCCAAACCCTATTTATAAATATAAATTTAGAGATATATAAGAAAGAAAGGGGGCCGGCTGTAGGCCAGTGGATAGGGCGCCAGTTCACCACATGGGAGGCCCTGGGTTCAGTTCCCGGGGACTTCTCCAAAGCGGGCAGACTGCCTTGAGAAGGGCAAGCCGCCGTGGGCAGGGCAGACCCACTGTGGGCAGGGCAAAAAAAAAAAAAAAGCTGCCACGGGCAGGGCAAAGCCACCACAGGCAGGACAGGCAGGGCAAGTCACCCGCGAACGGAGCAGATCCGCCCGTGAATGGAAGCGGAGCCGCCCGTGACCAGAAGCAGACCCGCCCGCGAATGGAGCAGAGCCGCCTGCGCGGTGACCTGACTCGGTGCGTCGCCGCAACGGGGGTAGACAAAGCAGACACAGAAGAACGCAGAGAAATGAATACAGCAAGAGCAAGCAGAAAGGGGAGCGGATATGTAACAAAAATAAATAAATAAATAAATAAATAAAAGAAAAAGATAACCTCAGGTAAGCAGAACATTAGACTCAAAGAGTATTCTATTTAGTAGTGTACTGGTAAAGTTTAACAACGAACTATCAAAAAAATAAATAAATAAAACCATGTTATACCAATTCTATTGTATAAATAATCCCACTATGGTTGATTTCAGGCTACCAACCTGAAGTCACTGAACACAGAGATGGGAAAAGATGCATAGTAGCACACCACTATATAGTGTTTCTACGATATAGATATAATAGGAAGATCACAAATAATAGTAAAATGCAATGAAATAATCAGGATGTAAAGAATTTTTATGAATATTCATGACCTTTGTTTATCATTTAATTTTTAATAATGGCTGTGTTTGACAACCAGATCACAAAATTTAATAATGGGCTTTCACAAGCAAGTGCAAACTGGCCCCAGCACACCACTGATCTTATTACTTCATAATGTCAAGAAACCATCATTTTCTATATGTTTTTCCCCACCTTGCATCCTATTACAATAGAACATATTTTAAAAATAATACAACTCAAATTTTCTATGTGGATCTGCTCTCAAAGAACAATTCTTTCAAAACATAAAAACTGCAATACTGTTTCTAATAATGCAAAAAACACCTAATAATCAATTTATTACAATTTTCTAATATGTTATCCTAAATTTTTGAAAGGCAGGTTAAACACTGGGATTATCTTTTCACCTCCATATTAAATGTATATGTTATTGACAATATGTAAATATAAATATTTACACGTAGAAAAGTGCCCAAAGCATTTTAGTATATGTGCTGCCGAAGCGAGCACGTGCCCAAAGCATTTTAAACAGAAATATTACATCAAGTTGTTTTAACTGACCAAGAGAGGGGAAAAAAAGAAGTACACACATGCTGATATAATAGTTAAAAATAATTATCTTATGAAAACTATCTTTAATTCAGAAGAGATTTGACTATAATATTCAGTAAGCTTCAAGTAGATAAATTTTATTTAAATAATCTCAGATCAGTTTGGGATTTAGAGCACTGTTCAATGGGACTAATTTTATATTTTAACTAGTCTATTTGGTAATATTAAGGAATTATTGTGGTTATATCTTCAGTGTGGGTGGTTATGTTTTAAAAAACAAAGAAACCTCATCTTTTAGAGATACATATGGAAGTATTTACAGATTAAATGATATATTAATAATTGTGTCACATTTAAGTATATTATTCTACCCTTACTACTTTTATAAATGTTTGAGAATTGCCAATAATAATTTTTAAAAAATCAAGTCTATTATCAATACTAGTTACAAAATTATATCAATAAAACTTTCCTTGGAAAAATTCTGAATGAGGTATCCATATTCATTTATTTTCCTAAAGTTTTCTAGTTATAACATAATAGTATAATCTAACTGCAAAGTTATAAAAATGCAAGACTGTATGCTAATTTTCTATTCTTTGTGAAGATGTACATGCACAAATAGTGGTAATACCTTCAGGCAAGAAACAAATCTCTATCTCTCTCAGTTCCTCTTATCTAACTCTTCAGTAACCTGACTGCTATTTAAAATTCTGGCTCTGTTGTAATTGACAAAATAGCAATTCTTGAGTGGTAATTTGATATTGAATAAGAGTATGGGCTCTCAAGCCAGCTCCCTGGGTTCAAATCCTGGCTCCATCATATACAAGCTGTGAAACTGTGCTAAAATATAATTATTTACCTTTTCTATGCCTCAGTTTCTCAACCTATAAATGAGTATAATAACATTACCTACCTTTAGGATATTGTGAGGATTACATGAGTTAACACACAAAAATTACTGGTACATATTAACACAGCATAATAAATGTGAGTTAAGATTATTAATTCTAGTTTTGAGAGTCTGCTTCACTTGTCACTTTATTTTGTTTCAACAATAGGCTATTTTTCTTATATTGTCAGATTACAATGAAACTTCAAATTCTGTTCCAAGAATTCTAAATTGTTAATAAATACATTAATGGTTCAATGAAGGAATTAAAAAATGACAATTATGCTTTCCATTTATAAGTAAAAATAGTATTTTTAAAAGTTGTGGTTATTATTATAAAATTTATCTCCTGGCCTTACAGATGTTGTGAAAATGTGTGAAAAAAGGAAATTTAAAAAGCTAAACAAAAACAAAGGGAAAAAAGATGAATATAAGTATAGTCCCTCAGTCCAAAAACATTGTTTGGACTTATTTCAATAGATGACAAAATTTCTGAAAAAGAAAGGTTAATTCAGATAAGAAAATATTTTCCACTTTTGGTAAAAGCAAAATCTTGGAGTACTGTATTTGGTAGAGCGAAGACACTAACTAATCAGCGTTTGTGACCTAAAGTGGAAAATATTAGAAGGACTTAGGTAGCGTCATTTAAAACTGCCAGCCTAGTTTTCATCCTTGAATGACTGAATCTCATGGCAAATAGACCAGATCTTCCATGTTCCCCTATTTTCCCTTGTAAATATTATCTGGCTCACCCATGTCTTTTTCCATTGCTCTGGCCAGCTCCTTAACCGTCATTCCAATCCATACCTCTACCTCCTTTTTAGATTTTGTCACAGATGAGCGAGATTTCTGTGGTCTTTCTTCCTATTAAAAAGTCAAATATATAAAGAAAAAGGAACAAAATATTAAGTGGCAACTTTATATTTATTCTGGAATATCTACCACAAACACAGCTCCTATTTCTACCAACAAACACTCCCATAAGTAGTTAAACCTTAGACTAAAATTTTAAAATGCATCATTAATTCAATGTTAAACACTCACTTCCAAGTGTGTTTTTGGAACTTCCTTTTCGAACAATGCTGTATTGCCTGGAGTAAAGCATTGAGGATAGATTCTTTAAATAATAAAATACTCAGACTAGATTTCTACTCATGGCTCTAGGCACTTCCTTCTCAGACCAAATAATATAAGTAATGAGTAGAAATCTTTAACTACCTTCTTTGTTACTAGAGGCCTATATTGAGACAAAGTAGCCCGGATGAGTGCATCTGTTTGCCAGGGCCGGATATACAACTGAGCTGTCCACACAGGGTAAGGAGATGAAAACACGTGCCTCCAGCGTGGTAATGTTCTTCTCTGACCCAGGCAGTGCAGCTGTCTACAAAGACTGTGAAATTGTAAAAGGTTCTCCAACTTCAGTATCTTCTGGTTCATGTTTCTCCTATTAAAAACAAAAATAAAAACAAAAACAACCCTCAGAATATTTGGGATAATAGTCAAATCAAGTTAACAAATATAAATTGGATATCTCTTATATGCAAAGCACTGTACCAGGTGCTAGAATTACAATGAGTCAAACTGCCCTGAAAGAACTTGGAATCAGAGAGATGAGAATCCATACTAAGTACTCTCTAGATATTAGCTATTATTATTGTTAATATTACTACCATGGCAGAACTAAAATACAATGATAAACTTTATAAAAAGCCTCCTTATTTTACTCTTAAAACATCAACTAACCAAATCACAACTAGTAATTTTTCTAAAATATAAACTGGAACGCATTACTTCTTTGCTTAACATCCTCTAGTGGCTCCCCATTACCCCAGGATAATGTACAACTCCATACCACAGTATAGTAAAGACTCATTATCTGCCCTCTGCTAACTTCTCACTTCATCTCTTACAATCTTATAGTTCCCCCCACCCTACCTTGCAAGCTTTTGCTATTCTGACCAACCTGCAATCTCCGATGATTTGTCATCTAATTTCTGAAACTTTGCATGTGCTCCCTCTAACTGCAATGTCTTTCAAGCCTCAACACTTTACACTCTCCAAACCCTAATAAAAAGGAAAAAAAAAAAAAAAAAGACAGTTTACAGTACGTGGAAGGGACCCAATAAATATTAAATAATGCTTTTTTAATATTATTCTTGGAATGAAAGAAAAATTTATTAGAAAGAATACTGTAACAGAAGTCAACAGTAGTATACTTCTTTCCCTCCCTGGGTCCTCTATTTCCTCTGCCTTTCTATGGCTTTGCTTTTCAGTTTTGAAGGACAAGAGCAACAATAATAACATAAGAAGCACAAGTTTACTCCTCAGCAAACATTTCTTGAGCACCATATGCCAGGCACAGTGCTTGATGTTGTTGATTCAAAGTTTAATAAGGGGCCGGCTCAATAGCCCAGTGGATAGGATGTGGTAACATGGGAGGCCCCAGGTTCGATTCCCGGGGACCTCTCCTAGCGGGCAGACCGCCTTGAGAATGGCAAGCCGCCATGGGCGGGCCGGAGCCGCCGTGGGCAGGGCAAGAAGCTGCCACGGACATGGCAAGAGCCACCACGGGCAGGGCAGGTCACCC
>PVKH010030126.1:0-12543 GCA_004027955.1 Chaetophractus vellerosus | reverse complement strand
TTATTCTTCTTCAACTCCTCGTGTTCCTTCTCTTCTCAAGTGATTATTTACTTTCTCCCATGTGGTAGAATAGAGCATGTCCCTGTTCAGTTCTTAGAATTGTGAAATAACTTTTAAAATACTCTAAATGCATAATGCACTTAATCAGGGAGCCTTGGTCTTAAAAGCCACAGGATGTTGAAGTCTGAATTCATCAGGCAATATAGATCTAGCACATAAAATGGGGTCAAGGGTAGAGATGGAAGGAAAAAGTAGGTGGATCTGTGTTGTGTTCAACCACCTCAAAATAATCCCTGGGCTGGGCTAAAATTAAACACTCTCCTGTTATCTCTTCAGTTACATCCTTTGATATCCAAATTATACGTGCAACAGCATTGCAGGAAGACCTCTGCTGAACCTGTCCAAATGGGGGGTGGGGGGAGCTGAGTCTCTCAAACTTCCCAGGATTATTTTTAGGAATAGGCATAATAACAAAAGAAAAAAATTATTTTTAAGCATGTATTTTAGTATGGGAAGGCATTCAAAAGACAGGGATTTCTAGTATACCTATATTGTGAATTCTTATGTCTCAAGAAATGTTACTTTACACCAGAGTAAAGATTTTAAAATAAATTTAATAAATGCATAAAATCATATAAGGATATCATATCCAAATCTCAGCTTATCTTCAAGCTTCAAGGTGATATAAGTCTGTTCTGGAATTCTTACATCGTTCACAAAAGTCTACAAAAAAAAAGGTTACAAATGAAGTATTAAATACACTTCAGGCAAGCAGATTCTCAAACGTGACACTTTCGAGCACATATAATATGGTGGCTACACAGCTAACATCAATGTGTCATGCATACCACAGGCTAACAAACGCCTGCACACTAAGCCCCTTATCAGATTTACAGGTACCACATAAAGAACCAGGCTGTAGTGCCTCTAAATCCACCAAGATGCCAAGACAAATTGAGGTGGCTAGAATAGTTCCAAAGACGATGCCAAGAAAAGCTCCTGGTAATCCAGAGTTGGTAAATAGCAAAGGGGAAAATAGTTAACTCTCAACATACCGTCAGGGTTCCCTGAATCCAATTTTAGCATTTTTGGACAATTCTAACTATTTGTAAGGGTTGGCATTTCATTATTTTATTCTTAGAATTCTTCCAAAGTACAAAGAGAAAATTTACTTAAAAAAAAAAAAAATAGAATCAAACTCATTCTATCTTCTGCAATTACCATATGGGTCCTTTAGACCCTTTTACGAATCTAACATACATTATGGGAGCTCTATGATCTTATTCTTTCTATATCTTGAAACATTCTATTTCATCTTCCTAGTAATTATTTGATCATTACTCATCAATTATTTCTGACTATGCTAAGAAGACTAAAATAATAGTGAAGATTAAGGGAATTATCTAGAACAGCATTATCAACAGAAATACATTACAAACTACAAATGAGTACCACATATATGATGATAAATTTTCTAAGGAGGCACAAAAAAAGGTGAAAAGAGGTGAAATTAATTTTAATAATTTTTTTATTTAATCCAATATCTAAAATCTTACCATTTCAACACATAATCAATATAAAAATTAAAATATTTTACATTTTTTTATACTAAACTTTTGAAATTTAGACTAGTCACAGTATAAGTGCATGCATGGTTAGTAGCTACTACGGTGGAAAGGAGAGACCTAAAAGAATGATTCAGTGGTGAAAAAATCATCACTATTTCATCATTCCCTTGGATTTTCTTACTGCATTGCCCCAAATACTGCATCTTCTTTCAAAAAAGATATAAAAGACATCTAGAGATAATATCTTCGTCTTTTTTTTTTTTTTTGCTACCACTGAGCACCATTGAGAATTCAGAATTTTTCATTTAGAGTCCACAAAGGCACAGAGAAGAAAGGTAGCAGACATTTCATAATGATGACTACAAAGAGACAACACTCTAGTTAATAATGACAGTAAAAGTGAGTGTAAGCAGCATATGCCTGAGTCTTCAGATGAAGAATTCTTGATAAGTTTTCTCTAACACAAGAATTGAGAGAAGAACATGTTTCTAAGGACAAAAAAAATACAGTACTTTCATCCAGTTATTTATTCAATAAGAAGGAGTTCAAGCATAATTTTTCAAAAGATCCTGAACCATCTGTTTATCAAAAGGAATTAATAACAGCATACTTTCATTTTTTTTAAGTTTATATTCCCAAACTTATTTGATATGGTTTATAAGTGGACAAATGTCTTCAGAGGTATCGATACAAAGGTGACTGGAAGGAAAGAGATGATGTAGAAACAAAATTATTGGCTTGATCTCATAGATGTTTATAAATTAAAAAATGAGAACTGTTTTACAATTATGAAACAAGAAGATGGCCATCCTCTAACAATATTATAAACTGTTAAAGTTTTCAGTAGACAATACAAGAACAAGAAGAACCATAAATAATTTTAAGCTAGAAACAATTTGAGATGTACCTAAAATCTAGAATCAACAATATTAAAATGGATTCATATATCCTAGATAAATGCATGACAACTGATGAGCAGTTAGTTGCATTCAAAGGACACTGCCCATTTTATTATACGCCTTTCAAAACTAGGAAAATATGAAATAAAAATTTGAGTTTGTTATGCCTAAAATTTTACTAAAATTTCTAATTGTTTTTCACCATCTCTTTATTCTTACTTCTGTAAATTATTTGTAAAAATACTTAAAAACATATATAAAAAATACAAAGGGTCCACTGGACAAAGATGATAAATGGTGATAACTATTTTTCCCTGGCATACTGAGGGTGAAAGACCTAGACTTTGCTTTATTTATAGAACACAGAACAATGCTGCAATTAATTGCCTGGTATCATATAAATATCCAACAATTTTTCCTTTGATAAATTCCATCTGTCTACCTTCTACTCCATTGGATTTGTGTTGGCCATAATAAGTTATCTGGGAAGGCTCCCTCCATGGTGAGGAACTTTAGAAAGGGTCTTGAATAATGTGCAGTAGAATAAAGATATTTTTATTGTAGTCATATTCTCAAACTCCTATGCACTACTGGCACTTCTTAATATGTCATAAAATACCACTTTCTAAGTCTATTAAAAATTGAAAATTCAGATTCATTTTCAAAATGAACATTTCAAAGTGTTTCAAAACTTACATCTTGAATTTACCAAAGTACATCAAGTATAATTGCAAAACAGAAAATCTGAAGAAAATGACAGCAAAGAAAACAGAAGAATGAAAGATAACAGTAATACACTGACATTTGGTAGGCAGAGGATAAAAGACTGGGTATAGTAGGCTAGAGGAATGTCACAGTTCTAAGCCAATTTCATTGAAAACTGTCTCTAATAAGCTAAAATACCATAATTACCCCACAAGGGCTAAGATGACCTATGATATTCATTTAAAGCTTAAGATTGTATAACTCTTAAATATTAAAGCACATCTACATTTTGTGTTTAGCTTATGTACTAGGTACTTTCAGAGATCAAGAAATAGAATTCTAACATGCTGGCACTTATGAAAGAAATATTCTCTATGGTCTAAAGAGGCTTATGAAATATGAACCAGACAAAGTTTCAGCTCACAAAAATGCAAGTGAAAACATATGTGAAAATTGACTCCTGAAGGTCTAAAGTTACAAAAGAAGGAGAGAAAATTTCAAAGAATCATTTTAGAAAATTTTAATATGAAGGATTTTAGTAAGTTGGAAGTAGAAAGAAAACTAGGTTTTGTTTCTCATGTCAACTCCATCTGATCACAGCTCTAGCTGGTAGGGAGAACTGATAAGGAAAATGAGGCACACTGTGTGAACTAAGAATCGATATCATGGAGTTCAGCGGCACTAACGCTGGGATTCAAACTCGGGTGTCTGAAGTAAAAATCCCATGTTCTCTCCACATCAAGGAGGGTTAGGAGTCCAAGACAGGCCAGCTCCCAGTACTCCTCTCATCCCCCATCCAAACCACTAACTCCCCAGTAGCAAACCAAACTAGATAAATACCTATTTAATTTACATAACTAATTTACATAACCGATGATGTAAAATCATACCACCACCTTGTATAATATTGATGCCCTGGGAAATTAAATGGAGTGGCCAAAGCACAGCCACCTCAATTACTCTGCCAATGATAAGAGCATCCTCTTCTTCACTAATCTTTCATGTCTTCAATGAGGACTCTTCCCCACTCTATGCTGCATTGGTTTGATGCTGGCAAGAACTCTCCAATGTGAGAAAAGGACACAAAAGGGGTTGAAACACGAGTAGCTGAGGGGGCAGCCTCAGGGCTGGTTTGAATGGGGTGGGTATGGTAGAACAGAAAAGGTAGTTGCTATCAGAGGGGCAAGTGCTCCGGTGGAGAGAGGATGCTGGAGCAAAGGATGCCACAGATAAGTTTCAGGGGGCTTGCAGGTAAATGGCCCACTAAAGCATCAGCAACTGAACAGCTCCAGTTTCCCCAGACAGAACAACCTCATTTTTGGGGGCAATAACATAAAGTATATATCTAGGTTCCTTGGGAGTGTATTTTGGGGTGGGATAATAGGGAATAGGCATGGAAGTGGTCACAGGTAGAGTTATTTATAAGGTGAGTTGACTGAACAAGTGATTTTCTCTAAAATATAAATAACAGTGTTCGCTGAAAAATACAGTATGTAACTCCACTCCAGTATGCTAAACTTCTCTTAGCTGCTTATCTGACTATAAAAGCAGCAAAAGCTAACATTTATTAAATGCTTAATGTGTACCAAATACTGTTCTAAGTACTTAAAATTAACTTATTTATATTTTCACAACAACCTGTGAGTTGAGTTCCATAACATAACCTCCACTTTACAGTTGGGAAAACTGAGGAACAGAGAAATTAAGTAACTTTCCCAAGGCTACATCACTAGTAAGTATTCAAACGAGGCTCATAACCACTACACTGTGGCTCATATGAATATTAAGAGTAAAGAGGCTGTGAATAATAGTTTACAAGTTGCTCTGTGAGTAAAATGCAAGATGGTAGTTCATAGATGTTTGTCATTATTCTGGCTACCCAAAGTCCTTTCTAGCATTTCTCCTCGCCTGTCATTTGAGTGACAGTACCTTTATAATTTATATAATGCATTAAAGTTTTATAACAGGCAGAAATTCACATCTACTATCGCAGACACAGACCTGGGATTCAGGCCAGGTCCTGATTTCAAGTTTAAAATGCAGATGTTGCTTTGTAAAAGTTATTACATTTCATAAAATTAATGACTATAACTAAATTACAAGAAAAGTCAGTCTCGAGAAATCTATACATTCATATTTCATCTGATTTTTATATTTGATCACAGTCATTTCTCATTTGTTTGTTTTTTGTTTTTAAGATGTACCAGGGATCGAACCTGGGACCTTGTATATGGGAAGCAGGCACTCAATCACTTGAGCTACATCCACTTCGTTGAGCACAATCTTTTGAAATACTAACACACTGTGGTATAACTCTCACTTATTATTTTCCAAGATAATAATTTAAAGATATGGATGAACATTGTTGTGGTCAAGGTGAAACTTCCTTGGTTTAAAAGCAAAATATATTATTTTTAAAAAGCAGAATATAACACTGTTAAGATACGTCAACCAAAGAAGTAAACATTTTCTCTATAAAGCCCTTCAGATAGAAAATTAATTCAATTCCATTCAAAAGAGATTTACTGGGTTCATGCATTATGCAGATCTCTGTGCTAGGGACTGTGGTCTATTTACAGAAGAATAAGGTACAGGGGGCTGTTCAGGAACTCATAATCCAGGAGAGGAAGAGGCCTGGAAAAGTAGATTTAATACAAAGCTGATAAAACACCCAAAACAGAAGTTCATAAACAAAGGTTTATGAATGTGGAGAAGAGAATAATGCTGGCAAATAGGATATGGGAATCAAAACTGCCTACTTACATGCCTCGTGTTACATTTCTATACCTAGTTCGCCTATCTCTTTTCACTTTAATCCACTAAACACGATCACAACAGAATCAGCAAGTTAATATTCCTAAATACATGTGCCTTCTCTTTGCTTCCTTTGCTCTATTTTTAAGAATAAGTACAACTTTTATAAATGGCACAGGAAGGAGAACTATCAGACAGAAGAAAGTTTAATACGTTATTTGGAGAAAAGAGACAGTATAGCAGGAAAACTACTGCTTTGGAGGTAGCACACTAAGTTATTTGCAGATGAAAGCACCTGAAAGGTGAACAAGCCTGTGGAATCATTTATTGAAATGAAGTATCAGTTTGGTCACAGGAAGATAAGGCTGAGAACCAGTGAACTTGAACTTAATAGTCCTTTATTAGAGATTACTGTGTGAACCTTGGAGCTTAAGTCTGAAAAGTGAGTGGATAGCAAATATGAGGAATTTCGACACAAATCTAAAAAAAATTAGACTTAATTATATATGCTATGAGAAACAAAGGCTTGGAATAAAACAGAAAAACATGCTACAAAAAAAGGTACTTCAAGTAATAAATATAAAAGTCCTTCAGTAGCAGGCCAATTTAGAACTTAAAAAATGTTTTACTATATATTTGTCAAATTTCTGCATATGTTTTTTCATATAATGCTGTAATGTATATTTTGACAAGCAACAGAAATCTGAAGTAATTGGGATACATTTAGATTCTTTTAAATTCATTGTAAGAATTTTAACAGCATAGATATGAACAATACTATATTTGTATTTGCTTGTGCTGGTAAAGTCATAAGAAAATTGAAAAACTGAAAAAATGATAAATTATTCAATATTTCAGCATTCGCCTATATTTTGAGGCTTCTTAGTTCTGCTAAATGTGTAAAGACCAAATAAAGAAGTAGGAAAAAAGTCAATGCAGTAACACAAAAATATCTTTGAAGTAGTAATCCAAAAAAGCAATAAATTATTGAACATTAGTGGCTAGTTCATACATCTTATTTGTTAAGGTATGCGGAGGAGTTTCACCTCTTTTATACCTTGAGGTCCTCTCCACCATCTGGCACCAGATCACCTCTCCACCTTTATTTTCCCAGGTTGATACACACTTCTCTGTTTCCCAAGAGTGCGGTCTTGCATTTTTATTGCCACTGTTTTCCCCCACATATAAATTCAAGTCACTATATGAAGGTCAAGCTTTGGTCTCTTCTCCTTAACAAAGTCCTCTTTAACCATTATGGATAATAACAACCAACTCCTTTCTGAAATCCTTAAGTATTTATTGCCTATACAGTTTCTTGGGAACACTGACTAGTTTCAAATTCCTGTTATATGCTCCAAAGTGCTAATTATCTAGTAAGCATGTAAAAGTAAAATATAAAGTAAAATATAATACAAACGGGGAATATAATCAGATTTGTCTTCATACACTATTAAACAAATGTTCACCTAAGACAACAAAAAACAAAAACGAAAACAAAAAACTCTTCACTTACCCCATTGAGGCTGCCCAAATCCTTCACCAAATGCTCATCTGCAGAGGCATCATAATTGATTACAGCATGTTGCTTATCCACACTACGAGACTGCAAGGAATTTTCAAAGTTAATAAATATAAGAAAATACTAGAAAGAATATCAAACACAAAGATTTTTGGTTAGATACCGAATATTAATAGGACAGTAGATAAAAATAGGGAAATTGCCAAGAAAAGGTAGATTAAATGAAATTTAATTTGTGCTTCTATACAGTAAAAATTTTGCAATACTCCTCCACATGGAAAGTAGCAAAATATTCAAGATACTCTTTCCCATTAAATTCGCATGCTCTACTTTTGAGAGAATTTAAATCAGCTGACTTTATTGAATGTATCAAATAACAATAGTTTTTAAAATCATTTCAATCAGTTATAAGAAAATAGTTACAATTTTATAATGTTTTGTCTTATTGTTAAAAAAAATAACCTATAGAATTTTCTTCTCTCACTACTAAACACTGTTACATAAATTCTGTAAGGAATCCAAAGATACAGGAAAAGGGACATGATATGTTTCTGAATGAAAGTATCCTCACTTAAAACATGTGCTCTGGAACTGTACTTTGTGGGGTGGGATTCTAAGAGGGACAGAGGGGGAAAAAAAAGTATTACAATGGAAAACTGTGGTTTTTGCTTTTATGTCTCTTATATTTCCTAAGCCCTCCTACCATATTACTGCCATATAGGCATTTTAAAAGTATATACAACACTTATACACACCAGAGTACAGTAAGTTGTTTGCAGATGAAAGTACCTGAAAGATGAACTTCAAGGCTGTGGAAACTTTTATTGAAAGGAAGTATCATTTTGGTCACAGGAAGAATAGTCTGAGAACCAGTGAACTAGAACTTAATAGGCATTTATTAGAGGTTACTGTATGAATCGTGGCATAGGAAAAAAAAAAAAAAAAGGGAGTATCCAAAATTGGGAGGAGAGGGTCAGCAAATAACTAAGACAACAATACAGATTCCTTGTTGAAATGATACTCTTTCCAAATACATATTACTAAAAAATAAAAATTAAAAATCCCTTAACATTTCATATTGAAAACATTTTATTCTTTCCTTCTGGAACACAAAACTCTATGTTAAAGTAACTGCCACTAGGAAGAAACAGTACATTACCTAAAATGTTCTGCTAACAAAACCTAAACAGTCATCATATATTCTTGTTTCTTTTTGAAGTTTTAAAGGCTTTTTTTAAAAAAAGATTTATTTTTATTTATTTATATATCCCTGCCTTGCTGCTTGTGCTTGCTGTGTTCATCTTGCTTTTGCGTTTTTCTGTGTCTGCTTGTCTCCCCCTGGTGCGGCATCCCACTGAGTCAGCTCACCACGTGGCAGCCTGCCTGCTCGCGGCGGCTTGCCTTCTCAAGGAGGCCCCAGGAACCGAACCTGGGCCTCCCATGTAGTAAACCAGAGCCCTACCAATTGAGCCACAGCTGGTTCCCCTAAAGGTTTTTTTGTTGTTGTTTTGATTTGTTTTCTCTGAAATCTTGGTTTCTCTAGACTAGGACAAATTGTTAATCTCAAAATTAAAGGGAATATTATGAATAGTAGTGCCACTTATTTACACCTTACCTGAAAAACCATGCATTGTGGCAAATTAAAACTGCCACCATTGTAAAACATCTGCATTAGACCCAAAAATTACTTAAGCTTCATTTTGATTTTGTTTTGTTTTAAATTTTTGCTCTGTTTAAACCAATGAAGTAGTAAATTCAGTTCTTTGAATGATAAAAAGCAAATGTAGTACCCCCAAGCAAAATAATTTTGGCATATTGTGGATTAATCAAGTTGATTTAGTCCAGGGTAAATATCTCTACACATTATAAGGCAAGTAAGATTTTAAGTATATGTAAGGTGTCAATAAATAATGGCAGAATCATCTTAAATAATGTCTTTGTAAGGAAGAAAGTACAGAGAAAGAGTAGAAGTGTACAGAAATTTCAGAAAGAAACCTACATTAGGGTTTGAAAGGGATACTCACAAAGGGAAGTGATATAGTGCTGTTAGATGTAGGAAAGGAGGAGTGGAATGGCTGCTCTTGAAGCTATGGAAAGACAGTGTTCTAGGGGGAATGCTGAACGTGTATTAGATATAATGAGAAAGAATGGTTTGGGTGGGGAAGTAATTCAGTATTGATAACTAAGTTCACAACTTTCTAGAATATTCTAAATCTGATATGCACTCTGCACTCAAATTGCTTAGGCAGATAGGTAACACCTATCAACAAAATGAACACCTAACAACAAAATACAAAAGGTAGATGTTACAGTTTGATGTAATTATGAATTCCAATAATCCATATTGAATCATGCTTGTAAACTGATCTGTTTATCTGGGTATGATTGGGTTATGATTAGGGCGCTGAGCCCTGACCTTCAGTGGATGTGGTCTCAAGTGTAAAAGGCAAGGCAAAAGCAGAGGGAGAAGATTTGAGAAGCAGATCTTTGAGAAGCAGCTCTGATGTTGGAGAGGAGCACCCCAGGAGAAGACAAGTGAGCCGTTCACCTGATAGTCTACAGCTGCAGCCCTGGGAAGAGAGGAACCCAAAGAGCCTGAACCCTGGCAAACTTCGGCAGCTGTCTTGCTCCAACATGTGGACTTTGGTGAGGGAAGAAACTTATGCTTTGTGGCCTGGTAAATGTAAGCTTCTACCCCAAATAAATGCCCTTTATAAAGACCAACCAATTATTGGTATATTTTGCGAAGGCACCCCTTTGGCTGACTAATACAGTAGAGAACAGTTGAGATGTAAGAGACTGTCAGAGTCCATTGAGTCAAGATACCATTTCAACTCAAGGCAAAGAAATCACATCAGTTTAGAACACACTAAACCAAATCATTCCCATTTGTATAACTCATAAAAAAACCCACAATGAACAGCTAATGAAACCAAATAAAAATTACTATGTTTTGACTTATCAAATGTATTCAATGTATTTATATCAATGTGTTTCAGTATCAATCACAGGTATTAAGCAGAAAACCAAGATTACAGGCTATAATACGTCTATAGTGAATGGGCAAGAAAAACTGAGGGACAGGAAGGATATGCTATTTACATCTAACCACATAAGCATTAAGCTATTTTCATTTCCTGACAACCAAATTCACATTTCCTCTAGGTTAAACTAAGCCAGGAGAAGGTACATCACAGCTTAATTTCAACAATCCATTTGGGTATTTCAATGAAAATTTAATAACAACCTCTCAGAAACATAAATCTGGAATCCTGACAAAGACTGCTAACTTCATTAACTCTCTGATACTAATGGGAAAAACAGCCAATCAAAGCTTAAAGACTCAAAGACAGTCAATGGGACATGTCTGTTATTCCTGTCACTAGGAATAACAGGCCTTTGGTCAGAATTCAAGACCCTCCAGTTACTGTTCCCCTACAGGATGTTTTTCCCACAGGAATATATTTCTCCCCCTCTGTGATTTCTGCTTCCTTTAAGGACTCTCTTCCCAAGGCTTTGCACTGCGGACTTGAGAACCCACCCTCACTGAAACTCCTCTTTATTCTCAAGCTCTTCATAGATGGTTACCTCCCACTTCCTTCCTGTAACTGAAATATGGCTCTCTCCCTGAGAATACTATTGTCCCTGCATTCCTTTAAAGTGGATTCTGCTCTTCTCCTAAATTCAACTTCCTGGTGAGTTGAAATGAATTCTTCCAGTTTACTACTGTGGTTTCTAGACCATTACCTTTACCCTTCACTGAATAACTCTTTACTCTTTTGGAGTTCTTGTCATCCATCTATGTACATATTAGCCTCTCCTTAGTTGCTGCAATCTTTCAGATTTGTGACTGCTCTAACTTCCCACCACCCAAATCTTCACTCTACTTTTAAAAAAACTTTATTTACCACTATTTACAAATATTTGATGGGTATATCAAGCAATAGCTCTCCCTCCCTGGAAATGGAACCCCCTGGGTAACCTCAACTATTTTCTGCCTCTACAAATTTGTTATTTCTAGATATTTCACCTAAGTGAAATCATAAATCATACAGATTTGCCCTTATGTGCCTTACTTATTTCACTAGGCGTATTTTCAATGTTCAATCATGTTCCAGCACATATCAGAACTTTATTTCTTCTTATGGACGCAATAATAGTCCACTGTGTGAATGTACCACCATTTTTGTTATCCATTAATTCTGGAGTAGTTTGAGTCTTTTGTGGACCCTAGAAAATTATGTTCTTAAACTGGTCTATTCCTGTGGGTGTGGGACCCTTTCAATGGACTGGATTCACAGGTCAGGTGCCACTGACTTGGAGGAGAAAGGAGAAAACATCACCGTATGCACTGCTGTGTAACAGAAAAATCAAGGACCAAGATCACCAGCAGATAGTGCTCAGAAAGCCACAGTCTTTGGGGGAGAGCATCATCGCCTTGATGATGCCTTGATTTTGGACTTCAAGCTTCAAAACTCTGAACCAGTGATTTCCTGTTGTTTAGGACAACCCACTGTATGGAATTTGTTTTAGCAGCTGGGAGATTAATTTAGCAGTATTACAGAACAGCGGCTAAAAGTACAGGTGCTTAAGTTAGAAAGAAATCATCCAGTCATTTGCCAGCTATGTTATCTTGGTGAAATTATTCATCTTTGTTTAATCATCTATAAAAAAGATATACATACCATCGTAGACTTTTTTTGTGAGGATTAAATGAGATAATGCATGTAAAGCATTTTGCAAGGCAATACTACCCTAGCGTTAAAACTCCTCAGTAAAAAAAAACAAAACAAAAACACACACAAAAAATCCTCAGTCTTCCTACTGCTTAAGGTAAATTATACAGTTGCTAATAGAGCACACAAGGCCCTCCAAGATCTGATCTCTGATAGCCTCCAAGTCTTATATATACATCCTACATATAAATTAAAAGGAACTCTTTGAACAACTACCTAACAGCAACTGAAAGTCACACACACTATCTTGAATACCATGAACTCAACCACACCCTAACCTTCCCGAAACCATTTACTCAGGTTTTAAGATTATTAAGCTCAAGCCATCTCCTCTATCTTTCCAGATTTATACATCCTCACAT
>PVKH010030125.1:0-12541 GCA_004027955.1 Chaetophractus vellerosus | reverse complement strand
ACTGCACAGGCGGCTTGCCCCACGAGCAGGCGGCTCTGCCCTGCTCGCGGGCAGCTCTGCTCTGTTCGCGGGCTACTTGCCCTGCCCGTGGCGGCTTTTTGCCCTGCCCATGGCGGCTTTTTGCCCTGCCCATGGCGGCTCTGCCCCGCCCATGGCGGCTTGCCCTCTCAAGGCGGTCTGCCCGCTCGGAGAGGCCCCCAGGAACCGACCCGGGGCCTCCCATGTGGTGAACTGGTGCCCTATCCACCGGGCTACAGCCAGCCCCCCCTTCGTGTCTTTTGAAGCATTTCCTTGAATTGAATAGAATCTTCTGGAGCTAAGAAAACACTATAAAATATTTGTATTTTGTACTTACTTTATTGTAAAGTGTTAATTTAAAATATTGTAGATTATAGTCTTCTTAGTTCTGAATTGATCATGAAAATTCCCTTTTTCTTAAAAAGTCTCCTAAAGAATTATTGTTATTCACTCAGCTCACTCCAGCAAAATAATTAATAAAAGGAAATCATTTTGTCCTTCAAACATTCCAGAGTTAAATGATCTAGGATATAATTAAAACATTGAGCCCCAAATTAGAAGGTAGATTTTATTACCATGAGAATGCAAAGGAAAACATTACTCAAGTCCTGATCGTCTTAACCAAAATAATCCCTTATATGATATTTCCCTGACTTGTGTCTTTTTCCTTTTAAGAGCTTGAAATTGTATATGCCCTATGATCGTCATTAACAGACCAATTATGCAACTCAGCCATTAAGAAGTTAAAGAATTAAAATCATGACAATAAAAACCTCTCTCTCTCTCTCTCTCTCTCTCTCTCTCTCTCTCTCTCTCTCTCACACACACACACACACACACACACACACACAAAATCCCGAGCCTCCCAAACTCCTTGCTTATATAGGACTTGCTTAGGCAACTTAATCTAATCAGATGAATTGACAGTCTTAGAATCTTTTCCTTTCCTCCTTGTCCCAGAGTCCAAACATATATTTCCTGTTCTCCATCTTCCTTTGATTTCTTTCCTGTCTCCTTGGATTTTGGTGCAGTTTCTCTTTTCATGTCTGGGACTTTGAGAAAAAGAAAGGTTGTGTGGTAAATGCATGATGTCTCCCTTCAAACGGCAAATGAGACAAAGTGGCAAGGGCAGAGGATTCATTTTTCTGTCTTCCTGTAACTGCTGTCTGTCAACGTGTGAGGGGCTAGACAAGAAATGTCTTAATTTATATAAGGGGGTTGTGTAAAGACAATTTGAAAGCCTACAATCATTAAAAAAAAACACACACACAACAAACCAATTCTTGTATTCTTGGCAGTTTAGGGGCTACTGAGAATACCTACATAGCCCTGATTGGAGCCTCTAGTGAAAACGTTATTGCAACTTCCCACGGAGGGAGGGGGAGGAGCTTTGGTTGCTTCTAAGCACAAATACAGGAAATAACTACCGAAGAATATTCTTATAGGATAATCAGGCCCTGTAGTCATGTCTTGGCATGTTTGCTTTGGAATTCTAATCACTAAAAATAGTTCTGATTCTCAGAGAAAAGATTATATGCCTGCAAAGACGACAGGCAAGACAACTGGAACAGTTATTGCAAAGGAAGCAAAATTACGGCAAGATATATCTATAGTACGTGAAAGGAATGCATAGGTGAGCAGTTGGGGTATTCTTTTTGTATTGGTCTTGAGATGCAATTATTTTAGGAGGATTTAACCAAGTTGACTTTGAAAGCATCTGGTCCTCATATGGAGTACAAATAGGCAAGATTCAATGTACAATCCTGCTCTTTGTTATAGGTTTTGTGCCCAAGAGGAAATCAAATGAAAAATTGATTTCCAGATCTCCGAGATCAACTCTAATTGATGAGAGGAAATAAAACTGCTGACTCAACAAACAGACTAATTTAGGGCACTGGATCAATAATCTGTCCTTGTTTAACTGTAGGTGGCATGCATCAACATCTAAGGGAGAATGTGCCAGCACCAAGATATTCGAAAATATTTCTTCACATACTTAAAACTCATTAAGGTTAATTTGTATTGTTCCAGATTCTCAGTACGCCACTTTAGTAGGTTGGCTACCTCGGTGTGTGTGTGTGTGTGTGTGTGTGTGTGTTTATGTGTGCTTGTGCATGAGCTTAATGGTTAATAGGAGTGGCTGGTACGTGGGATTCAGTCATTTACCTTCAATTCAAAAGTTTGAGGTCCATTGCTTAAGAAGGAACATGTAGTCTATTCTTTTTTAAAAAAATGATTATTATTTTAAATGGAATGTTCTGCAAAACAATTGAAAATAGGACATCATGACCCAAATTCCATTTAAAATCACATTTGATGTATATGTAGGCCTCTTATGAAGAAACAAATGACTTTCTCTATCTTCCATCTTTCCTACTCAATTATCAAAGAGCTGGAACTAACCTAAAGGGATGAGAAATGTAAATCATCTTGCACAGTGCTTGATATGTGATACATGTTCAACAAATTGTGTCCAAACTACACAATTTAAGCTTGTAATTATTGTATAACATTATTGGGGGAAAATGCTAAGTGTGTGCATGTTCATTTTACCTCCTTATCGTAGTTTTTTGTTGCTGTTGTAACAAATTACTACAAATTTAGTAGCTTAAAACAATGCAAATATATTATCTTAGAGTTCAGTAGTTCAGAAATCTGAAATGGGTCTTGCTGAGCTAAAATCAAGATGTTAGCAGGGCTGTGTTCCTTTCTAGAGTCTCTAGGGGAGAATCTGGATTCTTACCTTTTCCAGATTCTAGGAGATACCCTCACTTCTTGGTCCATGGCCTCCTCCCATATAAAAAGTCAGCAATAGCAAGTTGAGTCTTCCTCACATTGCATCACTCTGATACTGGGATCTTCTGTCTCCCTCTTCCACATTTAAGGATCCTGGTGATTTCATTGAACGCACTCAGAAAATCCAGGAAAATCTTCCTATTTTAAGGTCAGCTGATTAACAACCTCATTTCCATCTGCAACCTTAATTCCCGTTTGCCACATAAGCCAACAAATTCAAAGACACTGGGGAGTAGGATGTGAGCATCTTCGGGAGGCCATTGCTCACCCAGATTTTGAACTCCTGGGTGTCTTATATTTTTCTCTGTATTTCTCATAGCAGCAAGAATTGGTCTAACTATGTTTGTGGTTTTTGGTTGATTCTTGAGCTATTAGGGTACAAGTTCTTAAAGGATGGTCTGAGGAGCTTTGGTGATCTTTGAGTAACTTCCAGGTAGTATGCAAGTTGCATTAAAATTCAAATCAGAAAAATATGTAGCTAAAAAAAAAAAACCAACAAACCAACAAATAGTTCCCTTTAGATGTTCGAGATTCTCATATAAAAGAAAAGAAAAGGAAAGAAATTTTAACGATATTGCACTGCAAAAACAATGGAGTAAGTCAAGAAAGAAGACTCTGGATCTGGGAATCAGGGGAAGGCAATATGGGACAGAGGAGAAAGGAGTTCCTAGGATGTAGCAGACCTAGACATAAGTCCAGATGTAAGCTGGAGAATAGGGACTCCAGGAAGGATAGCTCTAAGAGATTGAAAAGGAACTGCTAGATTACTTGGTGTGATTGAATGTATTAGGACAATGTTTATACTTCTTTCAGAGAGTTTGGGGATTAACTCAGAAAATTAAGCAAATGAAAGTATGAGGCAATTATTGCCAGAGAAAACAAAGCACTGTACCAGAAAAAAAAAAGTGCTTATAGTATACTATGTAGCTTAGCTGTGAATAATATAAACAAAATGACAATAATGTAAACATTGAATATTGATTTAATTAAAATTATGTAATGAGTTCATAAGATGATTAAAAGAGATATGTGGAGAGAGAGGAGGTAAGAAATTCTCATCTTCCATGGTTTAAAGTCAGATAAAATCTAAAAATGGAAAAAATCAAGAAATAGTAGCCAGACAATATTATTTAGAGATGAGGATGTCAATTCAAAAAGAAACAGCTAAAAGAGCAGATATCCCTGCTGGGGAAGTTGGGGCAGGGGCCTTGTATTACTGTTTGTTTAAACTATGCAGGTATATTAATTTGGCAAAACTTAAGGCAAAAAAATTTAATCACATTCGTTTGAAACATAATAAAAGTTAAAACGAGGAATTACAAGGGCAAAATCCCTAGAAGTGTTTTATTGTGTGTGTTTTTGTTGTGATGGCTATTCTTTGTTTTTTTGTTTTGTTTTGTTTTTGCTTATGGCAAGTGGTAATCCACAAGTACTTTTATTCTAAACAAAATTATTTTTTTGTTCTTTGGTTTTAGCCAATTAATAAACATGTCTACCTGCAATGAGACAGGCCAGTTAAAGGTCCTAGGGCAGTGCTCATACAAAATGGTTTGGGAAGAACTGTACTAGGAGGGCAGGGGGTTTCAGGAAGAATTTTAACAGAGATGAAGATAGTGTTGATAAGGAAACAATCGTGCTAATGTTTCTGTCAGACTGAACTATTCCAGTTCTCCAAATGTGCTGTATTTTTTCACCTATTAGTTATTCATTGACATGTGTGAACCAGCCATAATTGGTTCTACCACTCTTGATGTTACCTTGAAAATAAGAAGATACTGAGATCCTTTCTATGCTGGCATTCTTATCACCCTTACCTTATTGCATGGGCTGTCTACACTTGATGGGATTTTAAATAATTTCCAAAATGACATATCCAGAGGAGATCATTTAGTAAATTAAGCTTGGGCAGACCCCTTTCCTCCTTCCTGCTATTTTCTTTTTTCTCTATCTTCCAGTCTAATTTTGATGACCACATGGTTCAACAATGACTTAAAGGACAGTGAAATATTTAGAATTAGAACTGCCCCAGGTATTCCAGCAAACATGGTTATCCCAGGGTCTCAATGTGTAGATTTTTTTAAGTGCCAAGTTTGTTGGCAATATTATAGATTTGTGGGTCAATTGAGGCCCTAAATTCATTGCACATTTTCCCATTAAGTTGTGCAGTTTGATTAGTTGGTTCCAGACACAGGTGTTTGTGAAGCACCAGGAGCTGGAGAAACCAGCCCAGAGAAGCCAGTCAAAGAATGGCAGGCCGTTCACATAAGCTGAGGCAAGTGTCTCTCCCTGAATGGACAATGACAATGCTCTGTTCTATCACTCATTCAACCAACCTGGGGGCATGGCTGTGAGTAAAGCTATATAATTCTGCCTGATTGTATCCTTTCAGACCCAACTATGCAAATTAAGAAGAGTTCAGTTGAATTTTCCACTGCCTAATCAAAATCCTATCTAGAGGGGAACGGGTGTAGATCAGTGGTTGAGCGCCTGCTTCCCATATACAAGGTCCCAAGTAAAATCCTGCTTCGCATATACAAAGTCCCAAGTAAAATCCCTGGTAATTCCTCCTAAAAACAAAAAACAAAAAAACAAAAAAACAAAAAAACAATTTAAAAAAATCCACTCTAGAGTTCTTAAGGTAGTACTTGACCAAAAGTTTCAGAGGAAAGAGACTTTCTCATGAAATTCGCAGTATTCCCAGCATCTGATCTTTCAGGGAAACAACACATGTTCAACTACTGCAGAAATCAGTAATAGTTTGCCTTCTTCAAAGTATTCCCCCCACTCCGGCACCTCTCAGATGAACTAAATTCCATGAAAAGCCACAGCTACCCTGTGGTAGAAATCAGTCTCTAATGATATTACACTTGCACAAATTGAAATGGGGTTAAAAGCTCAGATTGTGGATTCTTAGAGTTCTTGCTAAGCTGGAAGCTTTTATGGGGCTCATTTTAAAATGAGAGGCAGAGTTTAGACCCCTTTGTTACTTAAGAGACTGAGCAAATTAGCAAGTCTGAGGCAAATCTTTTTTGATTACTGAACTATTACAAATGCCTCCTGGCCAAAGAATAACCTTTCTCCAGTGGGAAATGTTCAGCGGGACCTTTTGCTTAAATTCATAAAATCTGTTAAAGCAAATCTCTCACATTTCCATTAAGTCGGTAAATTACTTCTAGGGGAAGAGGATAAAATGCCGGTGAAAAAATGGTTGGAGTATATTAATGATGGGAGGTGGGGCTGCAAAGGTGGAAGAATTGATGCTACATTTACGATGCAGAGAATTTCAGGCTTTTTCTTGTGTTGGGCTAAATGTAAATGATGTCACCTTCTCCTCCCCAAGTGAGAGGCAAAGTTATCAGGCCGCAGAGGCTTCACAGAACGCGTTGTGTGGCTGACATTAAAATTACTACAAGGTTATTTCTTTCCTTATCTATTCTCTTGGAAATTTTTTCAGGATTTTATTGTAGATGGAAAAATGCATAATGCTACAAGAAACAAAGCCTTTGCTACATTTTTGCTACTGGATTATTGCCATCCTATCTCAATGCTGATTGAAATCCAAGACTTTGTATCGAAGCCTTAATGAGATGCTGGCAAATATCTTTCTGCCCCACTGGAAATGTAATCTTTCTATTGAACATTTTGTCCCAGTGAATTTCATCTGCAATAGCATTTTGCATTTGAATCAGAGAGGTCATTGCTTTAGAGCAGACCATGTGGTACTGGCTCAATTCACTTGTGGAAGAAATTGATCTCTGAAGGTGTTGAAAGTATAGCAGAGTCATTATACATAATTAGCTCATTGTTTCATTAGGTGATCAAAGACATTATACCACAGCCCATTTTGTTGTGCCTTTTAAAATAATATTTTTCTATAAAAAATGACCTGTTAATTCCCGTGTCCAAAATGTTTCTGAAGTATATCAAATTAATATATGATCTCTTTTAATGCATCTTGTATATTCCCATTATGTTACTTAGGGAAACTCATGCAAGTCATAGAGTTGTCCCTAAAAGGGTCATATTTCTCTACATATTCCTCAGTTTTGAGTGAATGAAGGAGTTGTCTATGATGTGAACTTCTAAGCTAAAATGCTCTAGTCCTTGTCTATCCATCAGCATTTTCTGAGCCTTTGAACAGAGTTAATCATCAAGCAAAGTGCTAAATTGTACTCTGGTTTGCTAATGTTGAGATAGCAGAAAAGGAGTATCTAGCCAGTGGTCTTTTTTATAGATAAGAAGCAATAACCAAATGCATTTGGAAATACTTAGCCTGGTAGTTAATTTATTCCATATCTGTAAGCAATAAAGTATATCCATAATAAGAAATGCATATATATGTTTTTCAAGTAAACATATGCTGAAACTGTTGCTTTTCATGCTACGTTAATAACAAAAGACTGAGTATTTAACTGTTATATGGACATGGCATTTACAAGTAAATTTGCAAATCAAAAAGTCTTAGATTAGTCTGCTTTAAATTAATTGAATTTAAATTCACTTAGTTCAGTGAATTTAAAGTCACTTAATTTAAATAATGACACGTTACTGTTCTATACCATATGATCATCAAAAGATGAATAGAACTACTAGAAAGATTTGTCTATATTAATAGAGCAAAAGACTGGGCTACAAGCTCAATTATTGATATGCAATGTGTGGAAGAACTTCAAGAAAGTGAGCAGCTGCTAAATAGTGGAAGAATTCTAAGTTTAAGCGAAAAATAAGGCCTCTTACAATTTCAGAGAAATAATTTCACTGCCATCATAATCTAACCTTGTTATGATGCTAAGTGTAGAAAAAGAAAGTGAATATTTTGGTATGGTAATTTAATAGGCCAATAAAATTTCTTAAAAGTAGAAAATGTTATTCATAAAAATATCTAACTGTGCCTAATGAATTTTACAATATGTATGAAATACCTTAACATCGTGCACTTTGAGCCTGCAATTCCACTTCTCAGAAATTACACTAAGAAAATGAGTTTAATAAGAAGGTATAAAAGGATTTAGTTACAATTATCATAGTGCTATTAATTATAACAACAAAAACATTGGAAAAATATAAGCACCTACACTAATGGTTTGCTTGCACACATTATTTATAATATAGAACTTATAGATTGTAAATAATGGAATACCATGTAGCTATAAAAATAATGTTTTGGATGAATAACTGCATAAATGTGTTTATTGATATGGTAATATATTTGCAATATTATGCTGAATGAAAAAGACCAGAAGGATTGTGGGAAGATGGCAGAGTAGGAAGTTCCAGGAATCAGTCTGTCTACCAGATCAACTAATAAACGGGCAGGAAATGTCTGAAACAACTATTTCAGAAATCTGGAGTTCAACAGACACTGTGTAGCATCCATAGAAGAGTGGGAAGACGGGGTTGGTAAATTGAGGTAAGTACCGCTGAATAGCACTCTGTGGTGGCAGCTGTCACTCATCACCCAACCTCGCAGCAGTCAGCAATAAAGTACTGGCACAGCTTGCTGGTACCAGAGTGAGATGTAAAAATCTAGGATCCAGGAATATACGGTCTGAGCATTGAGCACTGCTTTTGATTAGCTACTTCAGATCTCTGGAGGCCTGGCTCTGAAGGCAGCCATTGTTGCAACCCACCCTCGACAAAGTTGGTGGAGAAGACTTAAAGATGATACATTTCCTCAGAACTGAGAGGACAGATGAAGGGCTTCATTTGCTGGGCAGGTGCCAAGACAAGAAAACCAGCTTTGGGGAGCCCTGAATAAAGTTCCTGGTATCTTTCCTTGTCCCTCCCTTACCCCTCCCTGGGGCAATATGGAGCCACTCGGGCTCCCTTGTGGGGACCTACCCTTGTTCCATCAGGAAAGACTGACTTGGGAAACCTGCAAGCTCCCTTCTCCCAGAATTTTTCTTCCAGGCAAAAGCAACTTGAGATAGCCAAAGTAGAGTAAGAAACAATTGACTCTGGTGCTATGAGGCAAAAGCTTACCTGCTTTAAGACCTGCAGAGAAATACCCATGAGTGGGAGAAAATCTGTTTCCTGGGGAATAGAGGCACCATTGAAATTCCTGTAAACAGGGAATCTCTTAGGGCCACTAGCAAACACAAACCCAGGACAAGATGCAGGCCCAGAAAAGACAGGGAGGACCCTGTACTTTGCTTTCATCTTTGGCTGACCTTCCTGATAGGAGGACTGAACTCTGAAGGAGAGCACCTGCCAATACAAAGCCAATTTGCAAAGACTGTTAAAGATGTTTTTTCCTTAGGTTTGCTTGGTTTTATTAGCTCCTGACACTCAAGAAAATTCCTGTTGAATCGCTGGCTAGATACAAACTCAAGAAACACATATCTCAGGGACTAAACCCCAGAGTCAACATTTTAAAATATTAAAATGGACAATGTGCAACAAAGATTATGAGAAAAACAAAGAAACAGGAACTTATGGTCCAGCCAAAGGAAGAGGATAAAAATATCAATGAAGAAGACCAGATTGTGGACATACCAGAAAAGCTTTTAAAAAACAAAAAAAAGGGAACCGGCAGTGGCTCAATTGGTTGGGCTCCAGTTTACCACATGGGAGGCCCCGGGTTCGGTTCCCGGGGCCTCCTGGTGAAGGCAAGCCGCTGCGCGGTGAGCTGACTCAGCGGGATGACCCGGCAGGGGGAGACAAACAGACACAGAAAAGCGCAAAGCAAATGAACACAGCGAGCACAAGCAGCAAGGGGGGGATATATAAATAAATAAAAATAAATCTTAAAAAAATAAAATAAAATAAATAAAAAAACAAAAAAGGTTTTCAATGTGCTCAAGGAGATGAAGGAAAATACAGAGGAGAAAACTAAAGGATATCAGGAAAACAATTAATGAACAATATAAGAATATCAATAAATAGATAGAAAAAAAAAAAGGAACCAAGCAGAACTACTGGAGTTGAAGACCACAAGCAGCAGATTGGAGCTGGCAGAAGAAAGAATCAGGACTTAAATACAAGACAATTTGATTTAACCAAGCTGAGGAGCAGAAAATAAAAAGGATTATAAAAAGAGAAAATAGCCTAAGAGACCGGTGGAACACAATCAAATGTACCTATATACATATGGGAATTTCATAAGGAGAAGAAAGTGAGAAAGGTACAGAAGGAATATTCAAAGAAACAATGACAGAAAACTTTCCAAACTTAGCAAAAGACATGAATATGCACATCCAAGAAGCCCAGAGAACACCAAACTTGATAAACTTGAAAACAAACACACCTTGCCACATACTGATCAAACTGTTGAGTACAAAGGACAAGGAGAGAGTTCTGAAAGCTGCAAGAGAAAAGCAACACATTATGTACAAGGGAGTACCAATTAGATTAAGTGCCAATTTCTCATCAGAAACCTTGGAGGCAAGAAGGCAGTGGGTTGAAAGAAAGTTCTGAGAGAAGTCAATTGCCAGCCAAATTTTATATATGGCAAGCTTTTCTTCCAAAAATGAAAGGGAGATTAAGATATTCCCAGATAAACAAAAGCTGAGGGAGTTCATTACAACTCCCTACAAACCTGCTCTACAAACAATGCTGAAAGGAGTTCTTCAGACTGAAAAGAAAGGACACTAGACAGTGGTTCAAAGCAGAATTAAAAAAAAAAAAGAAAAGAAAAAAAAAAGACCTCTGGTAAAGGTAACCAAGGTAACCATATGGGTAAACATAAATTCCAGTACCATTGTGTTATATTTTTTCATATGTAACTCCACTTCTTACAGGTGCTAAGTGCAAATGCATAAAAACCAATGATAAATCTATGGTTTTGGACATACAATATACAAAGATATAATTTGTAACACTCACAAAAGAAGGTGGGGGAATGGAGGGATATAGGACAGTGCATTTGTATGGCATGGAAGTAAAGTTGGTATTTAATGAAATATGATTGTTATATATTTAGGATGTTAAAATTTAAACCTACAGTAACCACAAAGAAAGTATTTGAAAAATATATCCAGAAATAAATTAGAAGGGACTCAATATGGTATAATTCGAACAAACAAATAAATATGAAAGTAGTCATTAATGGGAGAATTGAGGGACAAAAAAGGAATAAGATTTACAAAGACTAAAGAGCAAAATGGCAGAAGAAAGTCCTGCATTATCAGTGGTTACTATAAACATAAATAGATTACAAACTCCAGTGAAAAGGCGGAGATTGGCAGAATGGATAAAAAAAAGTATGACCTAAAAATATACTGTCTCAAGGGACTCACCTTAAGTTCAAAGATACAAGTAGTTTGAAAGTGAGAGGATGGAAAAAATGTATACACCATGAAAGTAGAAACCAAAAGAGTGCTGGGGTAGCTATACAAACATCAGATAAAATAGACTTTAAGTCAAAAACAGTTGTGAAGGACAAAGACTGTCACTATCTAAAGGGATCATAAAGGGGTAAATTAATAAAAAAAGACTTAACAATTATAAACATATAAGCATCTAGCAGCAGAACCCCAATATATATGAAGCAATTATTGACAGTTTTGAAGGGAAAAATAGATTGTTCTACATTAAATATAGGAGACTTTAATGCACCACTTTCAATAATGGATAGAACATTTGGACAGAAGATCAATAAGGAAATATAGGACTTGAATGGTACTCTAAACCAACTGGACCTAAGAGACATATATAGAACATTTCATCCAACAGCAACAGAATGTGCATTTTTCTCAAGTGCAGATGGATCATTTTCCCGGATAAACCATATTTTAGGACACAAAACAAGTCTTAATAAATTAAAAAATATTGAAACCATGCAATGTTTATTCCCCAATCACAATAGAATGAAGCTTGAAATCAATAATAGAAAGAGTAATGAAAAACTCACAAATATGTGGAAATTAAACAACATACTCTTAAACAATCAATGAGTTAAAGGGGAAATCACAAGAAAAACTAGGAAATATCTTGAGGTAAAAGAAAATGAAAATACAACATATCAAAACTTATGGGATGCATCAATGGCAGTGATGAGTTGGAAATTTATACCTCTAAATTAGTACATTAAAAAAGAAAAAAATACTTCAAATCAGAGACCTAACCTCAAAACTGGAAAGACTAGAAAAAGAAGAATAATCTAACCTCAAAGCAAATGGAAAGAAGAAAATAACAAAGATTAGAATGGAAATAGGTCCAGAGACTCTGTGGACCTGCAATTCCTACACTACAACTCAATGGACTCACCCAGGACACCTAGTGGGAAGATGAAGATGGACGACGGCTATCCCCGGGAATGGAGAGAGCCTGCAGCTGCAGGCAGGATAATCTCTTCCTTCGTTTCCATGGGATATAAGCCCCCTCTCACTTGGTGGTGGAGGGGATATCACCATCCTAGACTCCTCGGGATTGGGGGAAGAGCCATGGACTAGAGTGGACTTGTTGGTGTCCTGTTATAGACTTGTGATTCACGCAATGGAAGAAATTACAAAGTTTTGTGGTGCCAGGGGCCACTGGACACTGAGGGCAGGGAGAGGGAAGGGCAGTTGTAATACAGGGGCTTTTTTGGGACTTGGGAATTGTCTTGGGTGATGTTGCAATGGAGGATATAGGCCATTTTATATCATCATGTATCATGCAGAACTGTGTGGGAATCTGAACTGTGGTCCATGCTTTGTGGCAAAGCCCCAAAATGTGTATATCTATTACAGGTGATGTGCCACACTGATGAAGGATGTATATGTGGGAGGTTGTGGAAGGTGTGGGA
>PVKH010030124.1:0-12544 GCA_004027955.1 Chaetophractus vellerosus | reverse complement strand
ATTGAGACACCTCTATTCCTTTGTGTTCTTCTCCTGTGTATTTACTTCCATGGACTCCAGCTTAAAACTCCAATCTCTCTCCTCTGCCATGTCTTTTCTCTATGAGTCTCCACCCGCCAAGGAGGTAGGGACTCAACATCTGACTAACATGGCCCAATCAAAGCCCTAATCATAATTTAACCATATCCAGAGGAACAGACCAGTTCACAAACATAATCAGTATTTCTTTTATGAGTTCATCAATAATATCAAACTGCAACAACCCTCATCCACTGCCAGGGGCAGGGATGAAGCTGCAGATGTGGAAAGTAACTCAAGCCAGGCAGACTAAAATGATCTTTAGTTGTACGGAGAGACTGATGAATCTCCATGCCAGGGGTGGGCCTGGAGCCCAGGCTAGGGCAGCAGTACAATGTGAGTGGAAAGAAGCCAGTCTCTACTGTCCAGAAAGTCTCTGTTATTATCAATCAGTGCCACTTCCAATCCTGCTGAGGGTAGAATTAAAATGGTGTCTATCAACCTTTTGATGGCTTGGATAGGGTCAAACTTTAGCTGTAATAAGGACTGGGCTTTTGCCAGCTGAATTTAACAATCAATAGGCACAGATGGTGCCTGGCCATCTCTGTCTTACATGTTTTTGTGAAATGGGGCTTCCACCTCCAGCTAGGGAGTGTTTGCTGAGGTATCCTGCCCCATCAGCAGTGGACAGACACCAGTATGCACAGTATGGATGGCTCTACTCATGAATCTTCACTGCTGATGGTCAGTGTAATGGTTTGACAGTTTTATCTAATTATGAATTTCAAAAATGTGAATTGAATCATGCTTGTGAGCTGATCTGTTCATCTGGGCATGATTGTTTTATGGTTGGGGCATTAATTGGGCCATGTTAGTAGGGCGTTGAGCCCCATCCCTCAGTGGGTGTGGTCTCAAGTGTAAAAAGCAAGGTAGCAGATTGGAGAAGCAGAGATTTGAGAAGCAGTTCTGATGTTGGAGAGGAGTGCTCCAGGAGAAGACAAGTGAGCCGTTCGCCCGATAGTCTACAACTGGCCTTGTGGAGAGACACAAAAGCATAGAATGCCTCATGGTCTACAGCTGAACTTGTGGAGGAAACAGAAGCTAAGCCCACAGAGAAATGCAGCTCCAGGAACAGAGGAACCCAGAAGCCTGAACTCTGGAGACATCGGCAGCTGTCTTGCTCCAACACGTGGACTTTGGTGAGGGAAGAAATTTATGCTTTGTGGCCTGTTAACTGTAAGCTTCTACCCCAAATAAATACCATTTATAAAGACTGACCCATTATTGATATATTTCAAAAGGCACCCCTGTGGCTGACTAATACAGTCAGCCTCCTCCTTACATTCTTCCAAAGATGGTCCATGGTGCTCTTCTGCTCTCCTGAATCCTCTGAACAGGTGGTTTAGATAGTTTCTAGCTGATTTTAACTTCACTGTAGGACTAGCCAACTTTTGAAACTCCCTACTCTCTTGCCATATTTCCTGATGGTAAGAACATTATAGTGAGTATAACTAACATTGCCGATTTATAAATGTGATTGTGGCTGAAAGGGGTACTCTAGGAATGTAAATGTCAATTGAAAAAAAACTAGAAAATAATCTTTATAACATAATCTTTATAACATAGTGAATCCAGTGGTGGATGAGGATTGTGGTTAGTACAAATGCAAGAATGTTCTCCTACTAACTAGAACAAATATACATAATCACTATTATAAAATATTAAGAATATGGTGATGGGAAAAGTATAATTAATTTAACTGCTGGACATTAATTAACTTATATTGTAATATTCTTGCATCAATGTCAAAAAAGATACTATATTAATACTAAGGGTCAACAATAAGCAGTATAAGGGGTTATGGTATTTGTTTCTATTGGAGTAAGGAAACCATGAGAGAATGGAAAAAATACACTAAATGTAAGCTAAGGACTAGAGTTAGCAGTAATATCTTGATGAGATTGCATTATTTGTAAAAAACATTCCACAACATTTGTGGATGATGGTGGTGGGTGCTGTATGGGAATTCTGTATGAGATGCATGATTTATTTGTAAGCTTGCAACTTCTATAATAAAAAATGTACACAGTCAGAAGAACAGAAAAATAAAAAAATAGAATAAATTGAGCTCAGGGATTTGAGTGACAGCATGAAGCATACAAATATATGCATCATGGGTGTTACAGAAGAAGAGAAGGGAAAAGCAGTAGAAAGAATAATTGAGGAAATAAGAGCTGAAAGTTTTTCCCAACTCTTATGAAAGACATAAATGTACATATACTAGAAGTGACATATACTCCAAAGAGAATAAATCTTAATAGCCTACTCTGAGATTCAAACTAATCTGGATGTCTTTCTCCAGTATAGACAATATGTTGAGTCACAAAACAGGTCTCAATTAATTTAAAATGATTGAAATTATACAAAACACTTTCTCTGATCTTAATGGAATGAAGCTAGAAATCAATAATCGACTGAAAAAGGGAAAATTCATAAATATATGGATTTGAACAGCACACTCTTAATCAGTGGGTCCAGGAAAAAATTGCAAGAGAATTCAGTAAATATTTTAAGAAGAATGAAAATGAGAACACATGTCAAAATCTATGGGGCACCGCAGGGCGTCTGCTGAGAGGAAAATACATAACCCTCAATGCTTACATTAAAAAAGAAGAAATGCTAAAATTGAAGATCTAACTGTACACCTGGAGATATTCAGAAAAGAACAGCAAACTAATCCCAAACCATGTAGAAAGAAAGAAATAGTAAAGATCAGAGCATAATTAAATGATATCAAGAACAAAAAACAGTAAAGAGAATCAACAAAATCAAAGTTGGTTCTCAGAAGATCAACAAGGTTGACAAACCCTTACATAGACTGACAAAGAATATAGAAGGAATATGCAAATAAATAAAATCAGAAATGAGAAGAGGGACATTACACTGACCACACAGGAATAAGATAGACAAAGAGTATACTATGAACAATTGTATGCCAAAACTAGACAATGCAGTCGAGATGGACAAATTTTAGAAACACACAAACAACCATACAATGATCCTCAAAGAAATAGAAGATTTCAACAAAACAATCACAAGTAAAGAGATTGAAAGAGTCTTTAACAACCTCCAAAAGATGAAAAGTCCAGGAGCAGATGAGATGGCATCACAGGTGAATTATACCAATCATTCAAAAACTATCTAATACCAATCTTGCTCAAGCTCTTCCAAAAAATTGGAAAGGAAAGAATGCTACCAAACTCATTCTATGGTGCCAACATCACACTATTACCAAAACCATAAAAACATGCTATGAAAAAAATAAAATTACAGAGATCTCAAATGAATATAGATGTCAAAATTCTCAACAAAGTACTTGCAAATCGAATTTAAAAAGTGCATTAAGGGGCTGGCTGTATAGCCCAGTGGATAGGGCACTGGTACACCACATGGGAGGCCCCGGGTTTGGTTCTTGGGGACCTCTCCGAGCAGGCAGACCGCCTGAGAAGGCAAAGCTGCTGTGGGCAGGGCAGAGCCACCATGGGCAGGGCAAAAAGCTGCATGGGCAGGACGAGCAGCCTGCGAATGGAGCAAAGCCGCCTGTAAACAGAGCAAAGCCACCCGCAAATGGAGCAAAAAAGCTGCCTGGGAACAGAAGCAGACCCACCCACAAGCGGGGCAAGCCGCCTGGGCAGTGAGCTAACTCAGCGCGTCGCCCCAGCAGGGGGAGACAAAGGAGACATAGAAGAACACACACACACAAAATGAACACACAGCAAAAGCAAGCAGAAAAGGGGAGGAATATGTAACAACAAAAAAAGTGCATTAAAAGAATTATACATCACAATCAAGTAGGTTTTACTCCAGGTATGCAAGGGTGGTTCAACACAAGAAAATCAATAGTGTAATAAACCACATTAATACATTGAATAAGAACAATCACATGATCCTCTCGTTTGATGCAGAAGAGGCATTTGAAAAAAATACAGAATCTTTTTGTTAATAAAAACACACTCCAAAAGGTAGGAATAGAAAGAAGTTTTCTCAATATGGCAAAGTGCATATATGGAAAACATACAGTAACCATTGTACTCAATGATGAAAGACTAAAAGCTTTCCTGCTGAAATCAGTAAAAAGAAAAGGATGCTCACTGTTAACACTATTATTCAATATTGTCCTGGAAGTTCTAGCTAGAGCAATTATGCTAGATAAAGAAATAAAAGCCATCCAAATAAGAAAGAAAGAAGTAAAATTTTCACTATTCACTGATGTTATGACCCTATATCTAGAAAATCCTGAAAAATCCATACCAAAGCTATTAGAACTAATAGACTACTTCAGTAAAGTGGTGGGATACAAGATCAATTCACAAAAATCCATAGCATTTTATACACTACTTAAAAGCAATCTGAGAAGGACGTCAGGAAAAAATTACATTTAAAATAGTGACTAAAGAAATCAAATATTTAGGAATAAACTTAACCAAGGACATAAAAGATCTGTTCCCAGAAAACTACAAAACATTGCTAGAAGAAACCAGAGAAGACTTAAATAAGTCGAAGGACATAAAATATTAATGCAATGGAAAAGTAAATATTTTTAAGACATCAATTCTACCTGAACTGATTTACAGAATCAATACAATCCCAATAAAAATTTCAACAGTCGTTTTGCAGAAATTTAAAAGCCAATTATCAAATTTACTTGGATGAGGAAGAGTCCCCAATACCAAAACATGTCTTCAAAAAGAAGAAAGAATTTGGAGAATTCTTTCTCCAACTTCCTGACTTTAATGCATATTCCTTAGCCAAAGTAGTAAAAACAGGACGGTACTGACATTAAGATAGAAAACTTGACCAATGGAACAGAATTGAGACTCAGAAATAGACCTCCGTGTCTACAGTGACGTGATTTTTGACAAGGCTGTTCAGCCTCCCAGCTGGACCAGAATATTCTATTGAAGAAATGGGGCTGGGAGAGCTGGATATCCATATGCAAAACAAAGAAAGACCCTATCTCATCCTTTATACAAAAATTAACTCAAAATGGATCAAGGACCTAAATATAAAAGTTACAACCATAAAACTCCTAGAAGAAAATGCAGGAAAACATCTTCAAGGTCTTATGGTAGGCATTAGTTTCTTAAACCCAAAGAATGAGGAATGAAATAAAAAATAGATAAATGGGACCTCCTTAAAATTAAACACATTTGCACCTCAAAAGACTTTGTCAAAAGGGTGAAAAAGCAGCCTACTCAATGGGAGAAAATATTTGGAAATCACATAAATGACAAGAGTTTACTATCCTTGATATATAAAGAGATATTACAACTCAATAATGAAAAGAAAAATGACCCAACTGAAAAATGGGCAAAAGACTTGAATAGACATTTATCAGAAGAAGAAATACAAATGGTGTAAAAACACATGAAAAAGTTGAGCTTTCACTAGTGAATAGAGAAAGTGAAATAAAAGCTACAATGAGATACCATTTCAGACCTATTAGAATGGCCATTATTAAAAAGATGGAAAACTAAAAATGTTCAAGAGGATGTGGAGAGATAAGAATGCTTATTCACTGTTGGTGGAAATGTGGAACAGTACAGCTACTGTAGAGGACTGTTTGATAGTTCCTAAGAAAGCTGAATATAGATTTTCCATGTGACCCAGCAATACCACTACTAGGTATATACCCAGAACAACTGAGAGCAGTGAAACTAATGGACATCTGCATACTGATGTTCCTAGCAGCATTATTCACAACTGCCAAATGATGGAAACAATCCAGGTGCCCAACAACCAATGAATGGATAAACAAATTGTGGTGTATATACACAATGGAATATTATGGAGCTGTAAGAATAAATGAAGTTGTGAAGCATATGAAAACATGGATGGATCTAGAGGATATTGTGTTGAGTGAAGCAAGCTGGAAAGAAAATGACAAATGCTGTATTATTGCACTATTATGAGGTAAATATATTGTGTAAACTCATGGAGTTAATTAGAATATAGGTCACTTGAAATAGAATGAGGATAGAGAATGTAAAGTTGAAGGGTAATCTGTGCAGAATTGGTAAAATAAATTTGTTTGTAAATCTTTGGAAATGTATAGGAATTGTGAAAACACACCATAGTGTTTATAACTAGTCATGCTATTATATGGGTATGACAGTGGTTGAAAGGGAAAGTCTAAGGATATGTATATTATTAGAAGGAAAGCTTAAAAATGTAACATGGGACTGTATAACATAGTGAAACCTCATATGAAATATGAATATGGGTAATATAGCATATATAAGGCTGTTTTCACAAAATATAAATATATATAATGTAGAAAGATGGAAATTGAATAGCAGCTCTAAATGACAGGGGTAGCATAGAGATATTAAGAGGTGATGAGTTTTTTGTTGTGCATTTGTCTGTTTTTTGTTTATTATTATTATTATTGAAATTGGGAAAATATTCTAACAATGATTGAAGTGCTAAATGCACAAATATATAATTATACTAAATATCATTTGTGTTAGTCAGCCAAGGGGTGCTGCTGCAAAATACGAGAAATCTGTTGGCTTTTATAAAGGGTATTTATTTGGGGTAGAAGCTTACAGTTACCAGTCCATAAAGCGTAAGTTACTTCCCTCACCAAAGTCCGTTAACACGTGTTGGAGCAAGATGTCTGCTGATGTCTGCCAAGGGTTCAGGCTTCCTTGGTTCCTCTCTTCCTGGGGCTTGTTTCTCTCCATGCTTAGAGCTGTGCTCTTTCCACAAGGCCAGCTGTAGACTATCAGGTGAATGGCTCTGTCTCTCTCTGGGGCTTCTGCTGTGTCTAAGGAGCCATCTCTATTCCTCTGTGTTCTTTTCCTGTGTGTTTACTTATCAAAACTGTCATCTCCCTTCTCTGCAGTGCAGTTTCTCTGTGAGTACCCACCCAACAAGGGGCTGGGAACTCATCATCCTACTGATGTGGCCCAATCAAAGCCTTATTCATTATTTTATCAAGTAAAAGTAAAACCTCTAAATCTAATAGCCCAGAGGAAAAGACTTGTTTACAAATATAATCCAGTGTCCACTTTTGGAACTCATAAATAATGCCAAACTGCTACACCATTGATTGTACACTTTGAATGCATTTATGCTTTATTAATATATCAATAAAATTTATTTGTTTTAAAAAAAAGGTAACATAGGAGAAAATCTACATGTACTTGGGTTTGATGATGACAAATTAGATAAAACCCCCAAAACAGTGCCCATGAAAGAAAAAACATCACGTGAACTTCATTAAATTTTAAGAACTTCTGTTCTAAAGGCACCTAATAAAATGAAAAGAGTTGCAACTGAATGGGAGAAAATGTTTTCAAAACACATATCTTGTTTCTAAAAGTACAACGAACTAAAAAACTTAACAAGAAAACAAGCAACCCAATTTAAAAATGGGCAAAATATCTGAATAGTACTCTCAACAACAACAACAACAAAAATATGTGCATGGCATATTTAGATATTTATCTAAAGGATTTGAAAGTTTATCTCCACACAAATCCTGCACATGAATGATTATAGCAGCTGTTTTCATAATTGCCAAAAATTGGAATCAAACAAGATGATCTTCATAGATGAATAGGTCAATGAACTGGTACATCCATACAATATAGTACTATTCAACAGTAAAACAAATGTGCTATCAAGCCACAGAAAGATATGAGGAACTTTTTTTTTAAGATTTATTTTTTATTTATTTATATACCCCCCCTTGCTGCTCATTCTTGCTGTGTTCCTTTTGAATTTTTTGCATTCTTCTGTGTCTGCTTGTCTCCCCCTGCTGCGGCATCCGGCCAAGTCAGCTCACCACGTGGCGGCCTGCCTGCTTGTGGCAGCTTGCCTGCTCACAGCAATTTGCCTGCTGGAGGCAGTCTGCCTGCTTGAGGAGGCCCGGGACCTGAACCTGGGGCCTTCCATGTGGTAAACCAGAGCCCTACCAATTGAGCTATAGTCGGTTCCCTAAGAGGAACCTTAAAAGCATATTGCTAAATGAAAGAAGTCATTCTGAAAAGGAAAAATGCTACATGATTCCTACTTTATTTGACATTCTGGAAAAGGAAACCTATAGAAATACTAAAATAATCAGTGGTTGCTATGCATTCAGTGGGATGGAGGAATGGATGAACATCTGGGCCACAGGACATCTTTTAGGACAATGAAACTATTCTCCATAATAATGTAATTGTGGATATATGACATTACACATTTGTCAAAACTCATAGAACCGTAAACACAAAGAGTGAATCCTAATTTGAACCACAATATAAATTATGGACTTCAGTTATTAATAATGTATCAATATTGATCCTTTAGTTGGAACAAATATACCACGCCAATGTGAGATGTTACTAAAAGTGGAAGCTGTTTGTGTGCGTGTGGGGGGGAATTTCTTTGTACATTCTGTGCAATTTTTCTGTAAGCCAAAAACTGCTCTAAAAATAGTTTGTTATTAAAATAATAAAACCTATGCCCAAACACAACTAATCCCAAGGCAAGATGCATCAGTAATGAATTCAAAACTTTTATAAAGAATTACCACCAATTCTTTGCAAACTCTTCACATATTGAAGGGATGGAACACTTTCCAAGTCATCCATCTATATATGTATCCATATTTGAAAAGAAGAAGTAAAAATCTTTCAATTCACAGATGTCATGATCCTTTATGTAGAAAATTCCAGTTTCTATGAGAAAACTAATGGACCAACAGACAAATTCAGCTAATTTGCTGAGTACAAGATAAAGATACAATTTAAAAATAGGCAAATAATCTGAACAGTTTTTTCACCAAAGAAGGTATACAGATGGCAAACAAGTTTATGTAAAGATGTTGAAAATCATTTTTAATTAGGGAAATGCAAATTAAAACAATAATGAGATGTCTACTAGAATGGCTAAATTCCAAAAAACACTGAGAACACCAATTGCTGACATTCACGTAGAGTCATGGCAATACACATAGATCACCACACTCTGGTAGCTGAGTAGGACTAAGACCAATGACAACTGAATAGCCAAGAGCACACCTATCATGCAAATATTGGTTTCTAATACAGTTCCTCAATAAATGGAACCAAGAATCTTGGATAAATAGCTAATTATAGGACTGTGGAAACATACAAGATGAGCCTGGAGCATGTTATAAGCCAGAATGTAAAGAAGTGGAAGGAAAATAAAATTCAGACAAATCAATATACAAAACAATGGGTGTGGGCCAAAGGGACACAACAGAACTAAAATAGTTTCCAAAAGCTAAAGCTGGAACAGTTTGAGCAACTGAATTAAGAAAGTAGTCTTGGATTATGCCAGATTATAAAATAAATACATACTGAGTAAATAAATGATTGAACACATAAATAAATGAGGGAGAACAGACAAATACTCCCTGTAGAAGTACTCTAAATAATTTATGTAGATACAATGCCCTCAAGGAGATGAAATATAATTCTCCATTCCTTCTGTGGACTTCATATAGTAACTTCATCTAGAGTACAGTATGGAAAAGAGGAAAACAGTTAAAGTGAAGAAACTTGCAAATACTATTTTAAGCAAATGGTCAATGTCAGCATTAACAATTCTAAGTCATGTTGATGCAACATTTATATGATGTTTATATGATTTAGCGATATTTGTATAAAGACAGATCTATATCCCTCTTGAGCCTCTGTTCTATTTCTCTGCCTTCTTTATATTTCACTTTCTTGAAAGAGTTTTCCTGCATAATAAATGAGGTGGTTAAGAACATCAGTTCTGGATCCAGATGTCTTGGGTTGATTCCTGAGATCCAACTTAGTATTTCTTCATACAATTTTTTTTAAAGTCCATTTTTTAAGCACAAGTATTAGAAAGTGAAATATGTTAATGAAAGCAAAAAAATTAATAGATGTGCTGTAACCATGAAATGCACACATGGGAAAAGGTATGTGTTGATAAAAATTTGTCTGAGGATTAAATAACATAGAATATAATGGAAAAAGTAAAACTATAGTAAAACATAAAAACTGAATGTATCAGATAATATTCATTCATTTTCAAATTAAACCTCTCTCCCAAACAAGCTTAAACTGTAAGAAATACAGCTCCTTCACAGAAGCTTGTCACAGTTAATATCAAAATACTTATAATAGGGATGTTGGACATAACACATGTATGAAAAATGAAAAGAGCAATATAGATTGCACACAAGCAATTCTAGAGTGTTTTAGGTGCAAAAACATGTTTGGACATTCAGACAACAGGAATCAGTCTAACTTAGATTGTTTATGATTAAGTAGCATCAGAAGTAAGCTGTGACTTAAAGAATGGAAAACATGATATTTTTGGGAAAAACAGTAATAAAAGTATTGAAATGAGTGGGACACTGAGGATGGGAGATGAAGGAGGTGAAAGAAGGGTAGACAAAGTGAGAATGTTAGGGGAACTTTTGGTGAGAGCTTTGGTGATAGCAGTTGGTGAATATGGAAATAAAGATGGAAGTGAATCAAGTTACTGAGACTCTTAATCCCTCCCTAAGGAATCCAAATTTAGGGTCATCAAACTTTGAAATCTTCCTGGCAGTAAAGTAATATGACTGATCCTTTCAGAAAACTGGTCTGTCATTTTATTGCAAAGAGAGACTAGAACAATAACTAAAGGAAATAATTAATATATAATTGGTAAAAGATGTGAAAATGGTATACTCTAACAGAAGAGAGAGATGCATAGATATAAGCAACATTCTAATTTTAACAATAGTAAAATTTGACTTTGGATAATAAAATGCAGATCTCTTTTCTCTTGTGAGTAATAAACATTTCATATTTCATCATATATTGCCATTATTTAATACAGTGTCTGACACATTTGGGCATTCACTAAACAATTCCTAAGTGTATTTTTAACAAATCAATTTTATTGATGCATAGTTATATAGCATACAATTCATCCAATGTGTACAATTAATAGTATTTGGCATAATCACATAGTTGTGCATTCATCACATCAATCATCATTAGAGCAGTCTCATTATTTCTATAATAATAATAATAAACAAACAAACAAAAAAGCGAGGAAATTTTTCAATTCTTCACCCTTCAATGTCTCTATGCTTCCCTTGCTGCTATTTCTGGCTATTCTTGCACAATTACTTATTTATGAAGCAGTTTTACTGAGATGTATTCATATTCCCTATGATCTATACAAAGTATGTGATTAATGTCTTTTATTATAATCACAATGTTATTCATTCATCACCACAAAAAATTTTAGAACAATTTCATTACTCCAAAAGAATAACTCCACACCATTTAGCAGTCCTTCCCCAACCCTACATAACTACTAATCTAACTTCATCTTTATAAATTGGTTTATATTTATATTTTATATAAATGGACTCATACAATATGTAGTACTTTGTGTCTGGTTTCTTTCACTTAACATAATTTTTGTCTGATATTAATATCTTGTAGTGTTAACATACATTTTTTCAATTTCAAAGAAAAACAATCATATATATGCAATTTTACCCACATTCATATTCCACATGGCCTTTTACTATGCTCACATTTTCATGTTACATTTTTTATCTTTCTTTTTAGCAATATACATGACCTTAGATTTTCCCTTTAACCCCCTTTCATACCCACATAATAGTACTGCTAGATACAGACACTATGTTGGGCTTTCACCTTTTCTATTCATTTCCAAATATTAACACACATACTTTTGCCAATTCTGCACAAGTTAACCCTCAGCTTTCTATTCTCTAATCTCATTCTATTTTCTAGTGACCCATATTCAAGTTAATAACTGTATAACATTACACAATATGTATAGTTCATAACAGCACAATTATACAGTATTTGTTCTTTTGTGTCTGACTTGCTTCACTCAACATAATGTCCTCCAGATTCATCCATGTTGTCATATGTCAAATGACTTCATTTCTTCTTACAGTTGCATAATATTTAATCGTGTCTATATACCACAATTTGCTTATTCATTCACCAGTTGATGGACACCTGGATTGTTTCCATCTATTCAATCATGTATAATGCTGCGATGAATATCAGTGTGCAGAGATCTGTTCGTGTCACTGCTCTCAGTTCTTCTGGATATATGCCTAGTAGTGGTATTGCAGGTCACCTGAAAAGTCTATATTCAACCTCCTTATGAACTGCCAAACAGTCCTCCACAGTAGCTGTACCATTCTACATTCCCACCAATGGTAAATGTGTTCCTTTCTCTCCACATCCTCCCCAGCACTTGTAGATCTCTGTCTTTTTCATAGTGGCCATGCTAATCAGTGTTTTTGATTTGCATTTCATTAATTGCTGCTGACACTGAACATTTTTTCATGTGTCTTTTCACCATTTGTATTTCTTCTTTGGACAAATGTCTATTCAAGTATTTGCCCATGTTTTAATTGGGTTATTTGTCTTTGAGTTTATTGTTGAGTTGTAACATCTCCTTATATATCTTAGATATTAAACCCTTATCGGAT
>PVKH010030123.1:0-12414 GCA_004027955.1 Chaetophractus vellerosus | reverse complement strand
TGGACTTTGGTATGAGAAGAAACTTATGCTTTGTGGCCTGGTAACTGTAAGTATCTACCCCAAATAAATACCCTTTATAAAGACCAACCAATATTTGGTGTATTTCAAAAGGCACACCTGTGGCTGACCAAAACATGCGTGTTCTGTAATAAATTTCTTTCATGTTCATACTTGTCTTAGCCTCTTCTTTTCAGAGGACCTAAACTAACAAACATGAAGGAAAAGCAATGCTCCTCAACATATTTTAGTGAAATCTGCAAAGCCTTCATATCAAATCTTGATAGATAATTCAAAAGAAATGAAAAGTACAGATCAATATTCTTCAGGAGTGTCTTAGTTTGCCTCTAGTAATATGGATTAAGACCCACCCTGATTCAATTTGGCCACACCTAAATAGGATCCTCAAACACCCTATTCAAAAATGAAACCACATCCTGACTCAATTTAATATACTCAAAGACACTATTTACAAATGAGTTCACACCCATAGGAATGCAGATTAAGATTTGAACATGGATTTTGCCTGGTACATTATTCCATCCCCAACAAGAAGTGTAGAGTCAAACATCAACAAAATATTAGAAAATCAAATTAGAAACACACATCATCCTAATCCAGTAAGATTTATTCCAAGTATGTAAGTTTAGTTTATCATTTAAATCAATAAAAATAATGCACTGTGTTTTAGTTTTCCAGTGTTGCCAAGGAAAAGATCCACCAACTCAATGGCTTAAAACAATAGAAATGTATTGCCTCGCCATTCTGGAGGCTGGGAGTCTGGAATCAGTGCTGCTTTTGAAGTCTCTAGTGAAGATTTTGTTCCATTCCTCTTCTTGCTTCTGGAAGTTACTTATAATCTTTGACTTTCCTTAGTTTGTCACAGCATAACTCAATCTCTGCCTCTACCACATGGCCTTCTTCTGTCTCTGTTTTTGTCTATTTCCAAATTTCCTTCTCTTATAAGGACACTAGCCATAATGGATTAAGGCCCACTCCAGTCCAGTTTGGCATCATCTTAACTAAGCACATCTTCAGAGATCCTCTTTCCAAACAGGGTCACATTCATGGGACTGTGGGTTAGGACTGAACATCTTTTTTTTTGGGGGGGGGGACACATTTTAATCCATAACACATCATATTAACAGAATAAAGCCATATGATCATCTGACCCAAAGTAAAATAAGCATTTGAAAAATTTAACAGCCATTCTTCATAAAAATGTTCAACACATTAAAAAGCTGCTTCAAATTGATAAATGTCATCAACAAAAATTTAAGTAATGTTATACTTAATGGTGAAATATTGAGCAGTTTGACCCTAAGATTGGGAACAGCACAATGATGGTTACTATGACAACTGTTTTCATCACTGTAGTGGATGCCAGTGCCAATGCAATAAGGCAAGGACAAGAAAGGTTGAAAATTGGAAAGGAGTAAGTAAAATTCTATGAATAGATGGCATGATTATCAAATAGAAAAGCTTATAGAGCTGACAAAAGTCCAACTAGAATTAATAAATTAATTTAGAAAATTCACAGTTTACAATGTCAAGTTTAAAAATTCAATTTATATATACAAGGAACAAAAAATAGGAAAATTAAATTAAAATACCATTTACAATAACATAAAATAGGAATTGACAATAAAATTTGGTAAGACTTCACTGAATTTCTGGACAAAACAAAGGTCTAAATTTAAAAGATCTATATCTATATCTTTGTCTATAAAACATGATAATATATATATTGTTTATGGATTCAAAAACTCAATATTTTTAAAATGCTGTCTTAGTTTCCCAAATGCTAAAACAAATACTGTAAAATGTGTTGGCTTGACAATGGGGATTCATTGGCTCACAGGTGTAAGGCCATGAGGAATCCAAAACTGAGGCTATCAGCAAGGCAATGATTTTTTTTTCTAAAGACTGTGGCTTTCTGGGGCTGGTTGTCCATGATCCTTATGTCTTTGGCTTTTTCATCACATTACAATGCACATGGAATCAACTTTTCCTTTCTCTTCTGAATTCCATTGCTGTCCAGCTTCCACTCCTCCATGTGGTTTTCTCCTCATACACTCTCAAGTAATAGGAATAATGAATGAACCTCATTCATTTGTACACATCTTAACTAAAAATAATACTTTTAAAAGTCTTATTTACAATGGGTTCACAAATACAAGAATGGGTTAAGATTACGACCATATCTTTTCCAGGGGTACATAATTCAACTTACATATATGTCTCTATTATCCCCATATTGATTTATAAGGAATGTATGATTTATGAATGTTTAAAAAATTCATTATAATAAAAATATCAATGCAATCTCTATCAAAGTTCCAACAGAATTTTGTAGAAATTAACAGTATGAGTGTATAATTTATACAGAAATGCAAAGGGCCTGAAAGAGACTCAAAACAAATCTTTTAAAAAAGGATAAAGTTAGAGGACTGACACTACATGATATCAAGAACTTGTATGGAAAGAACTTGCCACAATAACCACAAGAGTATCGTATTGGTGTAAAGACTGACAAAATTGTTCAATGACACAGAATATAAAGTCCAGAAATAGACCTAAATGTTTTGGTCAATTGATTTATCTGAAATGATCCAAGGTTGTTCAATAGGGAAAAGATCTACAATTTGACCTGACAATTCCACTTTGAGGTTTTTACCCAAGAGAAATGAAAACTTATGCCTACTAAAAGACTTGTACATGAATGTCCATAACACCTTTATCCATAATAAGTAAATTTGTAGTAACTAAAATGTGCATCAGTATGCGAACAGATAAACACATGGTGGCATATCCATGCCTGGAATACTGCTGACCAAGGAGAAGAAGCAAGGCACTGATGTCAAAAACAACATGAATGGTTCTGGAAAGCATTATGCATGCAAAGAAGCCAGATGCAACAGAGATCATACCAAATTTTACCATCCGTGTGGTGTTCTGCAATAGATGCAACTAAGACACAATGATTGAAACCAGAGCAGTGCATTCAGGAGCTGGATACTGATTAATGAAATGGACATGAAGAAAATTTCCAGGATGGTAGAAATGTTCATTACCTTCATTGAGCTGGTAGTTACAAGAATGCATATATTTGTCAAAAGTCATGGAACTGAATAATTAATGGGTATTAATTTTGTTGCATGCAAATTTTACTTCAATATAGTTGATTTAAAAATTGTAGATATACAATTTTACTATTATATATGGTAACTCTGAGCCATAGTCTATTATATTCAAATCAGCTTTACCCCAAACTGGAAACTATTCAAGTGCACGAGAACAGCAGATTGCATAAATGTATGGAATGCTGTGGTACAATGAGAATGACTGAACTCCTGCTTCATGCAATAGCATCGATGAATTTCACAGGTATAATTTTCATCAAAGATTGTAGACACATGGGCACATAATGCAGACTTTCATTTTATAAAGTACAAAACTTGGCAAATCTAACTCAGGATCTTAATAGTCAGAATAGTGTTTACCCTGGGGGTAGTTGTTGGAAGGAGGAAAGAAGTTGACTTCCAGTATGCAGATAATATTCTATTTCAAGACAAGCTTTCCCGTTCCCATCTCCCTTTTCAAATTAAGACTTCAACTTCATGGCTGTTGTATCCAACACTGTGCCATTCCTGTTTGCACTAGTTTTGTTTTTATGTTTTTTTTTATTTGTTTGTTTGTTTTACTACATGCAAACTTTAAAATGGTATTGCAAGCATTGGCATTTTCAACTCTGTGCTGCTTTGCGACTTTCTTCAAATTTCCATTTTCAGTTTCCTCTCTTCAACAAAATTAAAATGCCCGTGGTTAGAAATCAAGTTTCATGTTAGTTTATGCCCAGAGAACTCAACATCATTTGAAGCACATAGCAAAAACGGAAACAAGTGTTAGCTTTTAGATATAAGTGATTGTATCTTGCTTGTTTTTGGTTTTTTAGTTCCAACAGCTCTGCAGCAATGCCCAGATATAGAAGGCAAGTGATACACATATATTCATTGAACTGAAATATTTTTGCTTGATTAGTTAATTTTCATTTAGTCTCCTCTGAAAGCAACTATATGAACAAAACGTAACATTTAAATGTTGTAGGCCATTAAAATCTTGTGAATTTTTATCAAGGGAATAAAAGGAATTATGTAAAAGTCTAATAGTATAACAAAATTAGTGGTATTTCTTCATGTTTATAATCAACTGAAGTTTATAAAGTAAAAGAATCACTACACTCTCAAATTCTTTCACTTTCATCCCCATAATTTTATCCAATTCTACGGTGAGTTATATTTAAAGTCAACCTCCAATTCTTGCCAAGGGTGCCCCAGAGCCAGCTTGTACAGACAATTGAGACCATCTCTTCTGAGCTCCAATTTAATTGTTAGCTTGAAACAAATCATAGTGGGAATATTCACAACAGAGATAAAAGCTAATGCTATAAGTCGTGACTTCCCCTGGGGGCCGATTGTTAAACATTTCCGAGCGCACAACTGCTTATGAAAATTTTCTGCTGTGATTACATGATTATCTGGTGCTGTTTTTTAGTAAACTCAGAGAAAGGGCTCATTAGATTGGTATTCTCTGTGTGCCTTTTCTAAATATGTGTGTTTAACACTTGGTGGAAAGTTTAATTGGAGATAAAACCTTGCCACACATTTTATTTCCTTGAGTAACTTAGATATAATATTCCATTTTCTTCTGGTGTAAAATATTGCTGTCAGTGGTCAATCATATTATTTCTTGTTTTATAAGTGACTTTTGGCATAGAAACCCAAATGATTTTCTTTTGATTCTTACATGAAAATAACTTTGTTAGAATTTCTCTCAATGTTGATTGTTCTCAGTTGGTTTTCCCAAGAAAAATACTGTCACTTTCAATGTAGGTCCAAGTCTTATTTTATTCCAGGAATTATTTTCATGAGTGATACAATTTAGTACTTGTTTTATTTTACTACTTAGGCTTTCTTTCATATAGAATGCAAATATATGAATGTTGGAACTTCATTGCCTTTTTCCTATGACTGATTTTCTCTCCAATGTTTCTTATTTCTTTATTTCTTAGATTTATTTTTCAATTTTCCCCATCTGTTTCACTTCCCATAATTACTGTGTTATCTATTTGCTATTCTGTTCTATCTAATTCAATTTTAATGTGCATTTTTTATAATTTTAAAAATTTATTACCTGGGCTTTATCCGTTTCTCTTCACATCTTCCTGATGAACTCATTTCTGAGTTATTATTGTTATTATTATTTATGTTATTCTTTCATAGCTTTTACAGTGTCAACTTCTTTTTTTTTAATTCATTACATATCACACCCTTTCTGCTTGCTCTTGCTGTCTTCATTTTTGCGTTCTTCTGTGTCTGCTTGTCTCCCCCCACTGCGGCCACCCACCAAGTCAGCTCACCGCGCAGCGGCCTGCCTGCTAGCGGCGGCTTGCCCTGCCCGTGGCGGCTTGCCCTGCCCGTAGCGGCTTGCCTTCTCAAGGCTATCTGCCCACTCGAGGAGGCCCTGGGAACAGAACCCGGGGTCTCCTATGTGGTAAACCAGTGCCCGACCAATTGGGCTACAGCCGGCCCCAGTGTCAACTTCTTTTGAGTCTTTTTTTAAATATTAGGTTACCATCTTCATTTTCTATATGGCTATAAATTGCTAGATTAATGAAATTATCTGGAAGCATAATATTTAATGCTTTTTTCCTCCTTTTTCTTAAAATATTTTGTGTAGCATTTGATCACAAACCTTTTCTGATAGTCACACTAAATGTATGTCATACATTTAGGAGGATATTCATGTAGGGGATTGGGATAAGCTTGGGCCAGAGTACTTTTCCTAACTCAATTGCTCAGAGGTCCCCTATGTCACCAAGACAAGAATTCTGAGATCTGTCTTCTCTGCTTCTTTATCTATTGCCACTATCTAAACTTTCTCCTTTATCACTGAGACTCTGCATTCTATATTAAGAGTCATGGGAAGTGGATATAGCTCAAGCGCTTGAGCACCTGCTTCCCATGTATGAGCTCCTGGGTTTGATTCCCAGTACCTCCTAAAAACAAAACAAAACAAACAAATGAAGAAACCAACTCTCATTGGGGAGTAGTTGGAGCTCAGTGGTTGAGCACCTGCTTCCTATATATGAGGTTTTGGGTTCAATCCCAGTTCTGTTTTTTTTTTTCCCCCCTCAGTAGATCTCTGTGCTTCTGGATATTTCCATAATGCTCAGATATTTAGAACTTCTCAGTACTCTTTGATAGTATCACAGACCTGTAGTGGTCTTCCATGGACTCTTCTGCATTAAACCACCGCTGGATTTCAATAGTTTTTCTCATAAGCAGTTGATGAAGATCCCACTCTGAGTGGGTTCCTCTCTTTCAGGGCATGATTTCTGCATTCTGAAGTTTTTAAAATACCCCATGCCCTCCCAGAGTAGTATTGGCAGCAGTGAGGGGGAGCTGAACTCCCATGTGGAACCCGGCAGTGACCCAGCTCCCTAGGCAGATTAGTGTTGGCGGGGCTGAGTGTGGAGCTACTCTCCCATCCCCTGTCTGGTGGAAACAGGCAGGGCACTGAGGTGGTATGAATCAGGGTAAGTCACCACTGCACTTCTCCACACTCATTGCCAGCAGGGCCTAGTAGGGAGCTGAGCCTCCCCTCACCTGACATCTATAAGGTGGGACAAGGTGTGCAAATTGGGATAGTCAACACACTCTTCTCCCCTTCTTTGGTGTGAACTGGTCTCAGTAGGGACCTGAATCTCCACACCAAAATGACAGCAACAAGACTGAACAAAGTAGTGCAGGGAAGTGTTAAATGGCTTTTCAGCTTCCCACTTCTTGTTGTCAGCAGCAGCCAGTGAGGACCTGAGCCTCCACCCCACCCAAAGCCAACAGAAGAATGAGGTGGTGGCAGATGGAGCTAGTTGGCACTTTGTGGCTTCATTTGCCATAAGGCTGCCAATGCAAATTACCAGAAATGGGTTGGCTTTTATAATGAGATTTTTCTTTAGGATAAAAGCTACAGAGCTAGGGCCATGAAATGTCCAAATCGTGGCATCAGCAGAGATGCTTTCTCACCAAATTCAGCTACTGGTGATCCTGGGGAACAGCCATGTGGTGAAGTAAGATGGCACCGAATCTCTGCTGAGGTCTCAGCCTTCCACTTCAGAATCTACCATCTCCCAGAGTTCAGCTGTGGGCAACCAGGCATAGGGCTTGTCTCTTCAGCCTTGAGCTGCTCTGTGAGTCCAGCCTCCCGGGGGCTTCACGTTTAAGCTTGGGCCGCTAGTGATCCTCAAGTCCTCTCTCACATGGCAGAATCAAAAATGGTGATCTCGCTTTTCCTGTGTCTCTCTGTGTGTCTCCATTTATATAAGACCCAGCAAGAGGGCAGAGACTCAACCTGAGTCACACCTCACTGACATAGTCCAATCTTAATAGTCTCACTCCCACAGGAATGGATTAATTAAAAAACAATCTTTTTCTTTTTTTTTGGATTCATAAAAGATCTTGAAACTGTCACACTTGGCTTCACTTTTTTGGTGTCAGAGGGGCCTAGAGGAGAGCTCAGGTCATGCCCGTTGCTCTGCTGGTCGCAATAGAGATCAGTGTAGAGCAATCTTGCATCCTTTTCAGAGGGAACAAGATGGTAAGAGAAGGAGCTCCACTTTCTCCAGAAAGGTGCCAGTACATTAGAGAGGAGCTGAACTCTCACCTCACCTATCTGCAAAGAGGGAATATGAGTAGGTTTCTCACATTTGTAGGGATAGTGTGGGCAGTCACAATAGGAAGTTGAAAATACACACTCATCTAGCTCCCTTGCTACACCTCAGCCAGGAGATTGCCTGCTACGAAAAGAAGACTGAATAGGATCCAGAGTCTCATAACATAACATCCAAAACATCCAGGATGCAATAAAAAATCACTCATAATACCAAGAACTAGAAATAACAATATGAATGACAGAGATAAGCCATATGGTGAAATTATCTGAAAGGATGTTAAAGCAGCCAAACAATGGTATACAATTCAAAGGGGTAAAAAAATTCCTTTCAGTAAATGCCACTGGAATAGCTAAATGTCCACATAAAGAAATGAACTTGAACCCCTGTTTTACACCAAATACCATATGTGAAGATTAGTTCAAAATGAATCATTGACCTACATGTAAGAGCTAAAATTACCAAACTCTTGAACAAAAACCATAAGCATAAATCTTTGTAATTATGAGTTAGGTAAAACTGGAAGTGACAAAAGATAAATAAATATATTTGACTTAAAATTTGACCTTGCCAAAATTTAAGAATTTAATGGTTCAAAAGAAAACATCAAAGAGGTCAAACTACAGCTCTAAAAATTAGAGAGAAACTCACAAATTATATATCTGATAAAGGATTTGTATACAGAATAGCCTCAGAAAATTTAAAAAAACTCTTACAACCTCACAATAAGACCAATAACACAATTAAAAGTAACAGTAACTTGAATTTACATTTCTCAAAAGAGAATATACAACTGATCATTAAGAACATGTAAAGATACCCAACATCATTTAGTTACTAGAAAAATGCAAATAAGAACCACAGTGAAACACTACTTCATACTTACTAGGATGGCTGTAAGAAAAAGGCAGACCATAACAAGTGTTGGCAAAAACGTGAAGAAATCGGAGCCCTCATGCATTGCTGGTGGGATTGTAAATTAGTTCAGCCACTTTGGAAAATAGATTGGAAGTTTCTCAAAATGTTAAACATAGGCTTGCTATAGGAACTATTCCACTCTTAGACTTATAACCAAGAGATATGAAAATATACTGCCATATTAAAAAAATCTTGCATATCAATGTTCATAGCAGAATTACTCATAATAGCCAAAAAGTGACCACAATCTAAATTCCATCAGCTGATTAATAAATAAATCAAATGTGGTTTATCTAAAGAATGATATATTATTAAACATTAAAAATAATGAAATAGGAGCTTCCAACATGGCAAAGTAAAACAGTCTGAAAATTTGTTTCTCTATAAAAGTATCAAGAACAATTATCAAAAATCGTCAAAATAAACTATTTTAGAACTCTGGGGGAAAAAAAACCAAAGGCTTCTAGAGTATCACAGCTCATTTATTGAAGAGAAAGTGAGTTTTTGTGAAATTTTATTTTGTGCTATTCCCATTCTCCTCTCTCAGCTCTTCAGTGCACTTGAAAAGCAGAAGCTTTGCAATCATGGTAGCTGTAAAAAGCAGTAGCCTAGCAGCCACTGGTAAGGGTAGACAGGGTTTGGAGCTTCAAAAATCCATCTCCAAAAAATTGTCACTATTTTACAACTCTCAGCAATAGCCTCACTTATTTGTCATTATTTGACCTGACTCGGAGTTCATTCCATTGGAAAAGCTATCTCCCCAGAGTATTTGTCAGAAACATTCAGCAGTGATTATTTAATATCACAGTTGCCTGAGACGTAAAACTACTTGTAACAAACAAGTTTGGCTGTAAAACATAAAAGGAAGCATTGGGGAATAAAATGCCCATTGGGAACTTTTTAAAACTCCAGTTTTTTCCTGGGGTTCTAGAAGGAAGGCAGCACACCTGGGCAGGAATGTGTGCATAGGCAGCAAAGAATTGAGAAGTCCCTAACCTGTCACCTCTGGCTGACCTTGAGGCTCTGTGAAAGCAGAGAGTGAAGGCAAAGGCAAGGACCAATGGTGAAAGTTCATGCTAACACATACACAGAACTCTATGGAAACGGGTAAGAGAATTATTGGTTAAAGGCATTTAAGAAAAAAACAACTGTCTAATCATGTGCTGGCCACTAAATTAACCAAACATAGACTTTTGTGGCTGCATGCAACAGTGAATATAGACTTCAGAGAACTGGTACAATAAAGTTAATAAGCAAATAAATGGCAACTACAGCAGCAGAAAAATGACAACAATAAAACCTGGAGAGGGGAGGGAAACTGATTTCCAGAGTTTCACCATTATATTATTTAAACATTCATATCTCGACAAAAATTCCATTCCCATGAAATGTCCAGAACAGGAAACAGAAAGTAGATTAGTGGTTGCCTGGGGCTGAGGCAGAGGGTTAAGGAGGATGGTGGGTAACTATTAATGGGCATGGTATTTCTTTTAGGGTTATGAGAATGTTCTAAAATTAAATTGTGAAGATGGTTCCACAATGCTGTGAATATATTAAAGCCATTTAATTGTACATTTTTATTGCAACGATTTTCTGGTTTTTTAATTGTATTTCAATAAAGTGATTCCAAGAAAGGCACATGGATTACTTCATTAATATGATGTAATTAAGGTTCTTCCATGTTGTAATATTATTAGAATATGCAAATTAATAGAGTCAGAGGCTAGAATACAGGTGACCAGGGGCCAGGGTGGGGATAGGGAATGGGGAAGTAATGCTTCATTGGTACAGAGTTTCTACTTGGGGTGATGGAAAAATTTTGTTAATGGGTGATGGGGATGTTAGTGCAATATCGTGAATATAATTAACACCACAAGATTGTATGTTTGAAAGCGGTTAAATGAAATGATTTTTTTTAGGTTTTATATAAGTTAACAGAAATAAAATGAAAAATAACAACAATATAGAAATGTACAAGACAGTGAACTCTAATGTAAACTATGGACTATAGTTAATAGTATTATTATAATAATATCAGCTCACCCAATGTAACTAAATTACACTAATGCAAATTTTTAATAATAGAGAAAACTGTGGGGACAGGGGTTTATGGGAACTCTGTACTTTCTGCATAATTTTTCTGTAAACCTACAGATGCTCAAAGAAAAAAAGAAAAAAAATTAAAACATGTGGAAATTATAGTACAAAAAAATCCAGTACTTAGAAAAAAAAACTATAGTGGCAGAGTATAGAATGAGTAAAATTAAGAGAGATCAGGAGAATTTATGCAACCTGATCAAGAGAGAGAAGGTGGATTTAAAAAAATAAAGGAAGAACAAAATAAAGGGACCTTTGAGACAATAACAAAAGAGCTATCTATTGTATCACGAATGTCCCAGAATGAAAGGAGAGAGAAGGAGAACAAACTGTTGATGCCATCAACAACACGCATGAATCTCCAAGGAGTTATGCTGAAGGAAAAAAGCCAAACTTAAAAGGCCACATATTGTGTGAATTCATTATTATTCCTTTAGGCAGTGAAGGAGGTGGGCTATAAAAGAGTAGAACGAGGGAGTCTTGTGGTGATGGAGTTATTCTGTGTCTTGACTGTGTCAGTGTCAACATCCTGGTTTTACATTACGATATGGCATAATGTTACCATTGGGAGAAATGAAGTGCACAAGGGATCTCTCTGAATTATTTCTTACAACTGCATATGAATCTACAATTATCTCAAAACTAAACATTTAGTTTTAAAAATAGCCCATACTCTTCTCTCTGTGTTCTCAGTAGGGCTGCTAATCCTACGTGGATCCTTTTCTCCTGCCAATCATATCCTTGGATTTGCATGGCTACATTGTCATTTATTTTTGCTGAAGCCATCCACGGTGTTTTTTGTCTTCCTGGGTGTCTCCCAGGATTTGGAGGATTTGTGGAGATTCTAATACCATGCTGCCTTCCTGACACTGTTCTCCCGGGAAGTTCCTGATGAATTTCTTAAGCTTGTTGGTATTGTAATTTACAGTGCACAATCCTTTGGCGTGCTCCCACTTCTTTCTCTGGTCTCCATTGCACACTATACACTACCCCATCCCCCAGGCACATAGTTATCTTTTGTAATATCAGATTATTTTTCTAATTATGGATATATATTAATTTTGTTTTGTTTCTTTTGTATTTATACAGTTGTAAATTTCCTTATTTTTTTTTTTACTTGCTCCTATTTCCCATATCTTGTATGGTTCATCTAGATTTGCTCTTCCTCTTGCTGGATTGCTTCTTGCAAAACCATTTTGCAACAAAGTTTGTGGATAATAAAAGTTTTTTATATGAGAAGTTGTAGATTTATCGAAAATTTATGCATAAAATATAGAGTTTCCATGTACCACCTTAATATTAACACAATGCATTAGTATGGAACATTTGTTACAATTGATAAATTTTATAATTGTATAATTGCACTATTAACTATAGTCCATGATTTACAGTAGGGTTCACTGTTTGTGCCTCACAGTCTTATAGTTTCTAGCTTTTTGTTTTGTGTTTTAAATTTTTATTCTAGTAACATATATACCTTCTAAAATTTCCCCTTTTAACCACATTCAAAGGTATAATTCAGTGTTGTTGATTACATTTGCAATGTGCTACCACTTACATACCTGAGAATAAATTCACTTTGCCCTTATATTTGAATTCTATGTTCGCTCAATATAAAAAAATCATATAGGGAATGGATGTGGCTCAAGTGGTTGTGCTCCCACCTCCCACAT
>PVKH010030122.1:0-12543 GCA_004027955.1 Chaetophractus vellerosus | reverse complement strand
GTCCATCCTCCTTCACTAGACACTGCCCCAGTACTCAGGGGATTATTGCTGTCCCATTAGAGAATGTGGCAGAGCTCCCCAAGATGGGAATTCGATATTCTTTTGGTTATTGTATGAATCTCAACCCACTGTGACAATGCCCTATGAACACTTGAACACATTCATACACCTTATAGATATGCCTCAAGTGAGCCTCCTCCCATGCATTCCCCATCTCAGACTTACTGTGATTCTAGCAATGGAAGAACTTTTGTTGTGGATGTGGAGGTGGTGGCCACGGGAGGTTCTGAGGGAGGGAGAGGGGAAAATATGTGTAATTTGGAGGCATTTTCAGGACTTGGGGATTGTCCTGAATGACACTGCAATAACAATACAGACCGCTATTTCTTGTAATATCTTACAAAAGTGTGTTGTAGAGAGTGTAAACTACAATGTAAACTATAATCCATGTTTGGTGGCAACACTCCAAAATGTGTTCATCAATTGTAACAAATGTATCACACTAATGAAGGATGTTGTTAATGTGGAAAATGTGAGAGGGCTAGGGAGTGGGGCATATTGGATTCCCCTATATTTTTTACATAACATTTATGTAATCTGGTTTCTTTTAAAAAATAATTTTAAAAGTATATATAAAAAAAGAAAAAGAAACCAAATCATCTGTAGGCTTGTAAGCTCTGATGAGTGAAATGGAAGTCTCTAGATTGGGCTATCTGAGTGAAAGTACATGACTTGAGTTTTATAAGGATCTTTCTGACTACTGGATTGAGACTAGATTATAGAAGAGTCCATTCCTATAGAGAAAGCAGGGAAACGGGTTATAGGAATCAACTGTAGGAAGCCAGAGGTGACGGTGCCTTGGTTCAGAGTTGTAGTGGTGAAGGTGATACAACCTAGAGAATTCAGAATATAGTTTGGCTGAATAACTAAAAAGATTCCCTGAGTGATTCAATGTGGGATATGAGAAAAAAAGAGGGGACCTAAGTATGAATCCAATTGCTTAGCCTGAAGAACTAAAAAGATGGAATTTTCATTTATAGAGATAATAAAGAATAGAGGCATAAAAAATACAAAAAAATTAATAGAGGAGTGTCTGGAGTTTTGGGGGGAGGTGGGCATCAGGCGATGAGTTTGTATGTGTCAAGTGGGGATTTTGATTGGGCCCTGAGATTTGCTAGTCTAAAATTCAATGCAAAGACTTTATAAATATGTGCAGAATCAGTGAATTTATTCATTAATGAATAAACCCATTGCATAACTTTCATTTTGGCTAGCTAGTTCCTTAAACCATGGCAAATGTTTTAGTATCAATTCACATGCTACAGAAAGATATATAGTTGAAAAGACACTGGCTTCTAAGCAAACAAACTGAGTTTGAATTCTGGCTCCGCCAGTTAATAGTCTAAAATGTTTGGAAAATTTAGTAATATAGCTGAACCTGTTCTTCCTTAAGTGAAATGGCAAAATAATACTTTATTAATTGGATTTCTTAAAGATTAAGTTAAGCAATATTAAAAAGGCTCTGCATATAGTAAACACTCAATAAATATAAGATCCCTCCCAACATGCCCCATAATTAATTGTATCAGGAGGCTGGATTGCATGACATTATTTTATCACTAGTTCTAAAATAAATAAATGGATAAATGCATTTTGTGGCAAAGAAATTCATTTATCATAAAAGGCAAATGTGAGCTTAGGACTGTAAGATTGGTTAGTGGGATGAAAACAGATTGAAGAAAGAATTTCACTCTCATACTTTTATTAGCTAAGAATGGCAAATCATAAAAGCTAGTCAATAGTCTCCCTCCTCCAGCTGTTAAGTGATCATGACATTCTATTACATTTAGCCAGGACTTCATTTCAGAATCCTCCTGACCACACTTTTCAACAATTAGTGAGATTTGTATGCGAGTTAAAAATCTATTTGCCACCACTAATAGCCAATATTATAGTGTTGAATAGAGGTTGTTAATCAACAGCACAAAATCGAAGCAATTATATATAATAATAGTTAAAATCAAAATATATTTACCTAGCCTTTAGGAATTTTTCACACATAAACTTTACTCATTCAAGTGTTAAACTCTTTTCATATAGCTGTACTTTTTCAGTACTTTGAGTGATAATTCTTAGGATCCTAGTAGGGTATATTTTATTTGCAACAACATTTAGAATTCATAGACTTTACTAATTAATGCACAAAATAGTACTCAGAATTTGAAACTTTAAATTTAAGAATATTTGTGCTGGAACAGAAAATAGAAGTAATGCAATTGAATAGGAATAAAAAGAAAACAAAATATAATTTGCTGAGTGCAGACTATGTACAATAAATTGTGTTAAAATACTTTGTATATAAAATCTTATTAAATCCTATAAGTAACCTATAATTATCCCTATTTTACAAATGAGAGAATTGAAACTTAAAGGAAGTAAAGTTCATATAGTAGGGAACTGATTGATCTGGGCTTTGAACACATCAGTCTTTTATTCCAAAATTTATTCTCTCTACTTTGTGCTATGTTGTTTAGGAGAACTAGATCCTAATGAAACAAGTAGCTCTTTGACATTGGTTGAGTCATTTTACGAATTCATTTTATGCCTAAATGTTCTTATCTCTAAGTCTAATACAATGGATTAGATGCCTATGAAAAATATTGGCTCTAAGTTCATGGAACTTTTGCTAGAAGTTTATATCAATTGATAGCATATGAAATTGGGTCAATTTTTATTAGGCATAAACATAAATATCATCATCATAGACATTTTATTGGGTGTTTTTGTGAGCACAATGATGTGAGCAATTCTCTTGGGTATGCAAATATTAGAGAAAGATGAATCAAGATGAGAGATGAAAGAAATCGGCCATAGAGGCATGGGATAAAAGTCCAGGATTTACATTTCTGGAAATATTTTGAAGTTGCTGAAAATTATCACCAATTGTAGAACTTAGAATGCTCATGCCTAATGACATTTTGTTCTTTAAATTTGCATTTATCTTTTAAGAGGGACATGGAAAAATATTTGCCATTTTAAAATAGATGTTAGCAGAAAAATATAATTCATTTTCCAGAACTTCACATTGCTGTGAGTTTTCTAAAGCAAATCTCTTAGGTGAAAATAGAAATGTGTTTTTCCCTATGATTTGTCAGTTTTTTTAATGCTGACATTTCCCTTAAAATATTCTGCATTTACATTTTCTGGGCTGCTTTAATTGGTAGTCTTTGCTCTTCTCTATCTGCTTTTGTCTCTCAACGATAACGTTTAACGCATTAATACACCTGCTTAATTATATGACAGTGGGCACTTAGCTCTTATAGAGTGGGAACTGTTTTATTAATTGTGTAGTCCTCAATATAGAGCACTGTAACTAGTATAAAAAATAAACAATGTTTATAGAAAGGAAAGGGCAATGGAAGGAAAGAAATTGGTAATTGACCTCCAGATACCACAGAGTTAGACTGTTGTCAATTCAAATTGCTGCATAATCACAGCGTGTTATCTTATTTTTACCATGAGCCATATAAACTACACGTATTTAAAGGGAAATGATCGTAATCAACAGATGATCAGGGTCAGGGGAACCAGAGTACTTTACACAGGCAAGTGGCCCTGGGCGGTGAAATGACTGGCTGCTCTCTAAATGAGAGTAAGGTCTGTATTTCTATTTGAGTAATGATGTATGACACATGTCATAATGTTACATTTTCACGTACTAAGGGGAAATGTTTCTTCAGGAACGTAATTAGAATACCTGTTTCATTTGTTTAGGATGCGGAGAGAATTTGGCTTGTTGTGGGTCACTAACAATTCCCTGGATGTGCTTTACTCATGTTTCCTATGTTCACTGAATGTGCTTTCCCATGTTGTTGACTTTAACAGCGAGAAAACAGAGAGACCACAATTCCTAGGAAAGCATTTAAATATATAACTTGATTATTAATTCAACTAAATTATGGGTGATGTCTATTATCTTTATAAATAGATAAAAAGCATATAGATGTGAAAGAAGCATTGATGTGGAAAATGTTGCAATAACAAATCTTATTATAAGAAAGAATTTTGAAATAACTTGCCAGGAGGGTAATGACCTCAATTAAATTTTATGTGAAATAATAATTGGTGATTTTAATAAAGAAACTCTATTGCAAATTGCATATTTGATGATATAATATTTTGGCATTTCTTATTTCCCTCTGGCTTGTTTTTATATTAAATAAAAATCTTTGAGATAATCAAGTAAGATTTATAATTTAAAGTGCTTTTTCTTTCAATTTATTCAAATAGATTTTAAGTTTTAAATTCAAAAGGAGAGAGAGAAGAAAACTAAAATCTTTTTGCAGATATTTTTTCTATCAGCTAGGGGAAAATATTGGACTAGAAAAATGTACAGTGAATATCAGTTACATAAATCTAAGTGGGGGAAGAAATTAAAAGCTGTAGTACTTGGAGGCATTTCCATGAGATAAATACCTTGGAGTGAATCATCTAGAAAACACAAAATTGAAATAACATTTTTTTCTGTGTGAATGTAATCCATTCCCACGTCTCTGTGTCCCTGTTTGTGCTTAGAGAATTTTTTTTAAAAAACTATTGTTTTATAATAGTTACACATTTTTCATGTACTTCACATAAAGCACTCAAACACTGTTTTGAGTGTTAGCTAACTTCACAATTCAACTAGGAAAGGCTTTTCTTTCTATCACGACAAACAAAAAATTTCCCCGTAAAGCAATGCTAAAATACATCACACACTAGAGAGCTGCTGCTGTGCACACGTAAATGTTAAATTTAAATTAAATTTAGAACCAGCAAAACCTGCGTTGTGATGTTCATTTTCTTCAGGCTTTAAAAATCACCTTTCCTGACTTTTCTATGGCATAATGTGAATTTTACCCTGGTTCAGGATGACGTCTGTAAACCCATGGGGCAGGGCTGCCTTGACTTTTCTGTTATTTACATGGCATGGTTGTTCTCAGTTGGTGTTCAGTATTGTTAGCAACAAGAATAATGAGGTATGCTTGGAGTGCAATGGGTAACAATCAGTAGCAAGCATGTTTGAGGGGATGCAAGAGCCATGTTAATAACCTGGTTGAGAAGCTCAGAACATCCTCACAACGCCCAGGTACAAAATATTTTCAGAGTTGCTCATTTCACCAACTACCGTATTTCAATTGAGTGCTACCTTGCCACATTTTGCCTCAAATTATGTTCTCTTTATATGGTTGTGATTTTACCGACTATCTTCTGTGGAACGTGTGACAATATTCCTAGCCATAGTAAGTTCACTATGTTGCCGATTAGGATTTCTGAATATATAGTACGTCAATATTAACAAGCAAAACATGATCATCAACAAGCATATCCTCTAGGCCACTCACCATTCTGCTGCTCCTCCTCTGGTCACATCTACTTTGTCAAGTCCTTCTTCAAATGTGCCACCAGGAGCAACCGTAATAGTCCAGACATGCTCCGAAAACATAGAGATTGGTGGAAAAACTTGTCGTATTTTATTCTATTCTGAAACTGATACAGCTATTAAGATTGCATAGGGCCCTGTTAACTTATTTAGTAATCATATCTTGCTATCAATATATGGAATTTCTGCTCATTTCCCAGGAATTTTAGTACAATCTCCAGGGAATTTAGCAATCAGCCTCACGGTTGAATGTATTTATCAGTATTACCGTGTCTACGGCCATGGAAACCTACCAGTGGAGCTAAAAGTGCCGGGAGGTCAATTAAGAGCAACTCAAATTTCTCTCCTGGGAATTTTCTAGGACATGTACTGCTTAGTTGTAGAAACATTAACAGAAATATCAGAAAACCACACCATTATATGCCATTCAGATAAAGAAAAGCTCTGGCCTCAGATTCTGCTTGAAAGCCATGGACTCAGAGATATTGTTTGAACACATTTGGTAGTGAATAGGAAATCTAGTAATTTCTCCTCATGTGGAACTTTGGAAAGAATTTCCAAATGTGTTGATATGAACAAGTCATGCACTGTTTTATTTCCAGAAAATAATACCTCTGGCTGTAGAAAGAGAGTCATTGAATATAAACCAGAAGGTTGTTTTTTTTTATTGTGACTTGTTCCACTATAAATAAACTTATCTGATGGAAAAGAGCTAAAATATTAACAGGCATTTATAGTATAGGAAAAGGTTCTTAATGGGATCTGTTGGTGATCTACCATTTCCCCCACTACTCCCTAATGCCTGTGCACACACACAGACACGCAGAGACAGTACTATATCCCATAGAATTTTGGAGTAAAGGGGATCCAGTGTTCATAGGAGTAGGAAGAATATTCTGGCATTCCTCAAGATGAGTTAAACCAGGGGTTCTCGACTAATGGTGACTTTGCCCCCAAGGAACATTTGGCAATGTCAGGAGATATGTTGGTTGTCACAATTGAGGGGATACTACTGGCATTGAGTGGGTAGAAGCCTGGGGTGCTGCCAAACATCCTAGAGTGCACAGGATTGCCACCACAACGAAGAATTGTCTGGCCCAAAATGTGAACAGAATCGCTTGTTGAGAAACCCTAAATGGAGTCACCCGAATCCCAAAGCTGAGCTTATTGCTTTGGCTCACGCTAGAGAGATTCAAAGGGCACCAGCTAACTCTGCTGCTCTCAGAACAGATCCAGGTTGAAATCCAGACTGTGTTCTTCCAGTAGCTATAGCAATCCCGAATTAATGTTCCATTAACAAGGGATAGTCTTGTCTGAGTTACTCCCTTATTTGGGAAGTTTACTATTATTTAATTGATAGTCACAGTTTGCTCCCTTCCTACCTTTCCCCCCAAAATTGTCATATTGAGTTGTGTATATTTGCCTTGCTATTCTTGCCAAGATTCCCCAAGTTTAGTCCAAAAACTTTCACTTGACTAACGTAATAGCTCCTAACTCTGCCTTCTGCCGCCCGTACCCCTCTAACATACCACCACCTCAGAAGTGCACCTTTCAACTGCTCTCAAAATAATCTCCAAAAGACAAGTCTCACCATGTCACTCAACCGCTCACACACCTTAGTGGTTGTCCAGGGCCATCATGATAAATAGCAAGCGATGCCCTTTAATATGACACTGGGTAACCTGACTCCTGCATACTTCCCCAGACTAAACTCTTGTTCCTTCACGTCAGACATCTTCCATTTTATCAACAGTAGATTTCGTGGAGCTCTGTGCACATGCCAATGTGTCTCTCACCTCAGTGACTTTATTTCCAGCTTCTTCTATGTTTATAGGTTTATCATTAAATCTTATCAACTCTCTAATTCCCACCTGTCTCATTTACCCCTTCCTCTAGGAAATCGATAATCCTCCCAGGGCGAGTTATGCCTGTAAATATCCTGTGTATTCTTCTATCATTGTACTTTCCAGGATGTCTAAAGGCAGCCTTTTGCATTTTACCTCTGCATTTCATGAAATTATGGAGTAAGTCCTATTCACTTTTGTGCTTCCTAATTGAGTAGCTGAGGGCCCAGAAGATAGTTGTCTCTTAATCAAAGTTAAGTGATTGACTGAATGAATGTCTACTGACAGTTGTAAGTGAATTTAATTGATCTAAATGGAATAATGTGACCTAATTTGTTTGCAATATAATTTTAGACTTATTTTATCTACATTTCTGTGGAGAAAGGATAATTTATCTATTTTTTTTCCCTTTATTAACCTATTTGTTCAGATGAGTTCAGATTACTGAAGGTTCAAAGAAGTGTAAATATTGAAAGATACAATCTATTTCTAAGTTCTAATATTGCTATGAATTTCAAATCTACCTTGGTCCAAGGTAGAGATGGGTTTAGGGAAAACAAATGATAATATTTGTAATAGCAGCTAGTATGCATTGAGCATCTACCATAAAGCAGGTACAATGCTAAGAATAATAATCTTATTTAAGGAGGAAATATGTGTGAGCATTTGGAAAAGTATTGAGCAAACAATAAATATAAACTATCATCCTTGGACAATGGCATCATGGTGTATGAACTTCTAAAATATAAAATATCATACTTATCACTAGTCTAAATTAAAGGAAGGAAAACAATGAGAATCAGAGACTGATTATTTTAAGGCTCGGGAAAGTGTATGCACATAGACCTTAAAATGAAAAGTAGTTCATTATCGTATTCCAGTATTTTTACGGAAGATGACAAAATGGGTATGACGAGGTTATTCTAAAGGGCACACCTGGTAGATAGCAACAGTTCCCAGATGAGTGGCCCATAGTATCTGTGGCCACGGATACTAGGAAGGAATGAATGAGGATCCATAAACAGATATCAGGAATGGGATGAATGAAGATCCATTTTGAAAACTGCAAGCATTTCCATTCTTTCCACTGGCCACAAGGCAGCCATTTAATTGCAGTGTGAGGAAAATTAACTCTGGCTTAAAGCCACTGCTGTACTTCTTTTGCTGAGTTAAGTCAACGCTCCTTTAAAAACTTCAGATATCATTCCTAACAACAAGCGAGAAAAAAAAAAAATGGTTACCTAAGTTTAATGGGCTTCCCTTACCACATAATAAAACGACACTTTTTTTTTTTTAAAGATTTATTTATTTTATTACATATCTCCCCTTCCCCCCGTTGCGGCGACGCGCCGAGACTTGGTCACTGCGCAGGCGCGGCTTTCCCCGCTTGTGGGCGGCTTCTGCTTCTATTCACGGTATTCACGGCCGGCTCTTGCTTCAGTTCGCGGGTGGCTGGCTGTGCTCCATTCGCGGGCGACCTGCCCTGCCCGTGGCGGCTTTTGCCCTGTCCGTGGCAGCTTTTTGCCCTGCCCACGGCGGCTCTGGCCCGCCCATGGCAGCTTGCCATTCTCAAGGCGGTCTGCCCGCTAGGAGAGGTCCCTGGGAACTGAACCCAGGGCCTCCCATGTGGTATGCCGGCACCCTATCCACTGGGCTATCCAGCCAGCCCCAAAACGACACTTATGAACCAAACATTTATTTCAAGGAATAATCTGCCATAGTCGCTATAGTGGGAAAAGACCAGTCAATCCATTTCCAAGCAGGATTTTGCATGCTGGTCTAAGAGGATTTGTCAATTAAAGAACACGTGTAAATTAAAGAGCACTGTGCAGTTAACTGTCCATCCATCAGGACTCACCGACTCTTTGTAAATGCACCAACAGCTGCACTGTCAGGCCCTGTGCATAGACCCTTAGCAGAGCTCGATCCAGAGAAGTGCTACAGAAGTGTTTCTGGCAATGAGCTCACCTGGGAAAGCAGGTCCTAATCTTCATTTAAGAATAAAGCTATTACTCTCCCTTTAAGTGCAATTGTTGTCCACCCTAATGATTGTCTAATTGACATCGAAGTGGTTCAGTAAAGCTGACCTCTTACCTGAGAAGAGCGACTTCTGCAGAATTGATTGGGTCCAGCTCTTCACAGCTGCATTAGGCAGTGATTTCCTTAACTGTGGCAGGCTTAACCTGCCAGAGTCAGCAACATGTCCCAGCGAGACAGCCAATATTGAAATAAGATCACTGCTGTACTAGGTCAGTAACAATATTTGCCATTCTGCGTGTTTTTCAGTTTTGATTTTCAGATTGACTTTTAATATTTGTATACATCTTTCCAATAATTGAATGTAAAATTTAGATTCTGTCTCAGGTGAAGAAGAATGCCATGGTTCCATGGTATGGATTTGGGGGTTTGGCCCATTCCCGTGCCTAATTAAGAGAGAAAGAAGCTTCCCCTAGTCATTATCTTTTTTATTTAACAACATAAAATTGTATTGATTTACCTCCATAACAACAACTAAACAACTCTACTAAACATAGTCCTAAAAATGATTCATATTGAGCGACATCTTAGAAATGTATGTCTGATGATGTACATTTGATCTACTTTTTTCAAAATCATGAATATTCAACACTAGATTAACGAGAGGATTGTGAGAAGATGGCAGAGTAGGGAACTGCAGGACTCAGTCTTTCCACCAAAACAACTATTAAACCGACAGGAACTGTCTGAAACAACTATTTTGGAACTCCAGAGCCTAGAAGAATACCGTATAGTATCCAGGGAAGAGTGGGAGAGAGAGGCTGATAAATTAGAGCAAGAGAAACAAATTGCTCTCTGCATGGTGGTTACCGGCACCCACCATCCTCTCTCCCATCAGGCTGCAGAGGAGACCCCTGGCCAGCTCGCTGATGACACTTTCCAGGAGCAGGGGTGAGCATTGCCAATCATTGACCACAGCTTTTGATTAACAAATTCGGGTCTCTGCAGGCCAAGCTCTGGGGGCAGCCATTGTTTCAACCCACCCCAAACGGGCAGAGGAGGTGGAGGCTCAAGGATGCCCTGCTTCCTCCGAGCTTCGGGGGACAGTCAGTTGAAGGGCTGTGTTTGTTGGGCAGGCCAGGAAAGCTCAGCTTTGGGGAGCCTTCAGGGAAGCTCTGCACTCTTCCTGATCCCCTCCCCGGGGCGCACTGGAGCCAGTCTGTGCCATCTTGGTGGGTCCCTGGTCCTGTTTCAGCTGAGAAAGACTGAAGGGGGAAAGTGCCCCTCCTCCCAGAATTTGCCTTCCAGACAAAAGTAGCTTGAGATAACAAAAGGAGTATAAGACACTACAGACTACAGTGGCGGACAGTCTGGGGCAAGGGCCTGCCACCTTCAAACACCTGGGAGAGGGAGGTGTGTCTCCCGGGAAACAGAGGAAAGAACCAAACTCCTATAAACAGGGGAATTCCAAAATAACTAACATGCAGAAGCCCAGGACAAGACCGAGGCCCAGAAAGACAGGGAAATCCCTGCATACTGTATTTGCCTGGGGCAAACCATCCTGATAGGAAGGCTGAATGAAGCTCAAGAAAATCTCCCTCTTATCACCAGCTGTTTACAAAATCAAGAAACACGTCTCAGGGAATAAATGCCAGAGTTAATATTTTAAAATATTAAAATGCACAGTGCAGCAAAAGAGTACAAACCAGGTGAACATAACATTGATTTTAACTCTAAATTAGATTATGACAGTTAATGTATTTCAGAGGTCAATTGTGAACTCTGAATCCTACCTCTGCCTCTTGCAAATTTACGCTAGTTATTTAAAAGTTGTTAAGCCTTAGTTTTCACATCTTTAAAATGGTGTTAATAATATCTACCTACTGAGATTCAGGATTAAGTAAAATAATAAAGTGTTTAGTTCAGTATTTGTCAAATAATGTCTAAAAGCTCATAGATATTATAGTCACTCCAATATTCTTTTTTTTTCTTGTCCTAAATCGATACCCAATAACATGACATTCTTGAGACTTATCCAGCGCTTTAGAAACAGCTTGATATATAAATCTTCTACAGTCTGTTCTTAACTTTCTAGGTACTCACAGCTTCTGCCATCCCAGCCACAGCCAGGCTCTCTCTTTCTCTGGTGCCTTTTATAGCTAGTAAACTCTGTTCCACATCTCTCTCTCTCCTCCACTGCTCCACTGCTGATTTTACTTAACCAAGGCAGAAAGTCAAATCTGTTACATTTCTTATTTTCCACACTGAAGAGCAAACTGAAAACGAATTGGGTCCATAGTGGGCCTCTGAGAGCAGCTTTCAGCATTGAGGAAAGTTTCTCTTCATCTGAGGGTTCTCTGTTGTGTGGTTGCTTGGCTTAATGTATCTTTCTGAGAAAACTCACTCTACACAGCCCCTCCACATTCACCATCTTATTTTACAAACACATTTAATAGCATTCCAGCTTGACCTTCTTCAAATTGAAATATATAGAGATCTCGACTTTTACCAGGGACCATTAAATATATATTTACTATGAAAATTTTCAAAAATTTAGACAACAGAGAGAAAAGGATAAGGAACCCTACGTAGATCTGATAATTACTAAGATATTGACACACTTGCTTTTTATGTGCTCCCTCCCCACATCATTTTTGCCAAATCATTTTAAATCAAAGCCTAAACATCTTGTCAATTTACTCCTATATATTTCAGTGTGAATCTCTTAAAAGTAGAGATGTTTTGTTACATAACCACACTTAACTAAAATCAAAGTGTATCCCAATTGTCTTAAAAATATTTTTACAGTCTGTTAGTTTTCATTATGATTCCAGCAAGGTCCATATATTATATGTGGTTCTGTTTCTTAAATCTCTTTTAATTTAGAGAAGTCCCTCTTCCCTCCTTTTTTTTCTTTTCATGCCAATGACTAGTTGAAGAAAACAAGACAGTTATTCTGCAAAATTTCACACATTTTGAATTTGTGCTTTTTCCCTTGAAATATTATTTAATTTGTTCCTCTCTTTTGTATTTTTCGTAAACTGGAAATTATCTCTATCAATTGGACTTATGGTCAAATATTTTGTTAAGAATAACTTTAGATTTTGCAAACTTAATGATGTTTTAGGCAATGGCATTATATGTCATCTCAGAATCAAAATCATGAATACTCACTAATAATAATTAAATGTGTTTAAGGTCACATGTCCCTGTGGCAATATCATCTCTATTCACAATTATGAGTAATGAAAAAAGAGTATAGGGCCCGGCTAGATAGCTCAGTGGATAAAGAGCTCGCTG